>CAUYON010155452.1:0-68475 GCA_963573935.1 Arctocebus calabarensis | reverse complement strand
TTGTTAAATATATCTACCAAATAAGACATTTTAGCTCCTATAAAATCCATCCTTTTTTCCTCCTTAGTTCATTATTATTCTCTTATTTATTTATTTATTTATTTATTTTTTGAGACAGAGCCTCAAGCTGTCACCCTGGATTGGATAGAGTGCTGTGACATCACAGCTCATAGCAACCTCCAATTCCTGGGCTCAAGCGAGTCTCTTGCCTCCGCCTCCCAAGTAGCTGAGACCGCAGGCGCCCGCCACAACGCCCGGCCATTTTTTTGGTTGCAGCCATCATTGTTGTTTGGCTGGCCTGGGCTGGATTTGAACCTGCCAGCTTAGGTGTATGTGGCTGGTGCCTTAGCCCGTTGAGCCACAGGCGCCGAGCCAGTATTTCTATATTTTGACTATAAAATATTTAAGCAAAGTACCATCAATTATAAATATGAATCTAAGGATAAGTATATTTTAGAAACCAAGTATGTGTCTTTAGTGAATATTTTAAGTGGTCTAGTTCTCTTACCTCTGTCCTAAATATTTTACCTGCAGTATTTAACTTTTTCTGGCATCAATCAGATGTATCTTTCTACATTGTCTCCTTCCCCCATTTATTTAAACATAATACAGTATTAGGATTTTATTTTTAGTAACTAGTTAGAATAATAGAGTAGTGAAGAGCTTTCTTTGCTTTGTTCAGAGAGAACTACAGAAAATAGGAACCAATAATTTTAAAGACAGAGGGTGTCAAAAAAATATATACATATTTTAAGAAAGGAAAAAACAGTATTATCAATAAATTTATAATACTCAATAGATACCAGTAACAAAAGATGAATACAAGTCACATTGAGACCTCTAATAATTGCAGAAGTTAGATATGACTGGTATATTACAAATTTAATAGATTTTTTTCTTTCTTTAAGTATGTATATATTTTTTTACTTCCTCTGTATTATATAATTCCTGTATTCCAAATATCCAGAATGTTTTAGACATTTGGGTGGCTGTGGTGAATGTTCTTGGTATTTAGCATACTTTAGCATTGGTTCTTATTTGATTTTTTTCTTATACCACTAAAAATGTGTCTTTAATCCAGATAGAACAATCACTCAATACTTATTCTTTGAGATTTTTGCCTTTGTTGTTTCCTCAGTACCTGCTAAGTCTGTTTTATAGTTTTTGTTTCTTTTCTTTTTTTTTTTTTTTAGAGATGGGGTCTCACTGTGAGGCCCAGGCTGGAGTGCAGTGGCTCTTCACAGGTGCAGTCATAGCTTACTACAGCCTCAACTCATGAACTCAAGCAGTCTTTTCCATTCAGTCTTTTAAGTGGCTGGAACTACAGGCTCTGGGCTGATTTTTTTTTTTTTTATTGTAAAATGTATGTAATGTGAAATTTAGCATTTTAGCCATTTTTTTTAACTACACAATTCAGTGGTAGTAAGTTCATTTCCATTGTGCAACCATCACCACCATCCATCTCCAGAACTTGTGTGTGTGTGTGTGTGTGTGGTTTTTGGCCCGGGCTGGGTTTAAACCCGCCACCTCTGGCATATAGGCTGGCACCCTACTCCTTTAAGCCACAGGCGCCACCCAGTCTTCAGAACTTTTTAATCATCCTATACTCTAAAACTGAATATAACTCCCCACTCTGTTCCCTACCCCCATCCCAACCTCTGCAAACACCATTTTACTTTCTCTATGACTTAGACTATTTGGGGTAGTTCATATACACGAAATCATATAATATTTGTCTTTTTTGTTTCTGGCTTATTTCACTTAACATAATTTCAACAGATTTCTCCATGTTGTATCATGTGTAAACTTGAGCCCATGAGTTTTCAAGTATATCCTGAGCAGTATAGCAAGACTCTGTCTCAAAAAAAAAAAGGAACAAAATTTACCAAATTTAGTTTAAAAATTTCAGTTGGCTTTATTTGTAATTATAGAATCAGCCAACACTTCAACCTATAAAGTAAGTGTTCCTGTTAATTAAGGAACTGCTGAAATTTGTTTAGGATTTGAAAATGACTTAGAATCATCTTAGTTGTTTAGCACTTTTGCTTGGAATTGGAATACTTAATTTCCTTTCACATTATGTAGAATTCTGCACTGCTCACGTATTCAACTGATTGCAAAATATACCTTGGAAACCATATAGAGTAGTTCAGAGCCTTACAATGGAAGATTTATTTGACAAAAGTCCTTTGAATTTCTTTAAAATTTACGTCTCTTAAAGCAGGTGGGTGAAGAAAGGGATGTATAAATTCTGGCAATCCTCTTAGGCTTTTTTTTTTTTTTTGTAGAGACAGAGTCTCACTTTATCGCCCTGGGTAGAGTGCCGTGGCGTCACACAGCTCACAGCAACCTCCAGCTCTTGGGCTTAAGCGATTCTCTTGCCTCAGCCTCCCGAGCAGCTGGGACTACAGGCGCCCGCCACAGCGCCCGGCTGTTTTTTTGTTTTGCAGTTCGGCCGAGGCCGGGCTTGAACCCACCACCTTTGGTATATGGGGCCGGCGCCCTACTCACTAAGCCACAGGAGCCGCCCCTTCTTAGGCTTTTTAATCAATATGTTTTACACCTACAGATATAGTTAATACTCAGTGACTAGAAGCTAAACCAGTCCTGCTACCTATGCTGGTCTTTAGGCCCTGTGAATATAGTACTTCGTAATAAAGCTATTGGATTACAATTTATAGATGCCTGAAGATGTCTTAGTAAGACATAATACCAGGAAGGCATAAGGTTGACATAAACAGAAACATGGACAAACTGAAAACACAAATTGTGTGCCAAAGAGTTACAGAAATTTTAAGAAAATGCCTGTAAAAGGCATAACTGTTTCTATAGAAGAGATAGCAGAAGATCAAATAAGCTGGTACATTGTACTTTTAAAGAACTCTTTTCCACCTTTTATGTTTTGATTTTGTTATTTTTATTTCAGGTTTTTATTAATACGTGGTGAAAGGATCATAAATGAAATGAGAAGGAAGTTTTATTGTTTTAGATTCTTTTAATAACTACAGAGTACTGTTATTGTTCTTAGTATATTGATGTTTGTGGAACATGAGTTTCATTTCTACAATAAACATTTGGAAATTTCATTATACACCTTTGATCTACTCAATGGTTAGGGGAATTGACCTCCATGCAGTTCAAACTTGTGTGTTGTTCAAGCATATGTATTTTTACCCTTTGTAATTTCTTAAGGAAATATACATGTGTGTGGCTATAAAATAGGAAATCGTGCATTTTTTTTTTTTTTTTGTAGAGACAGATTCTCACTTTATCACCCTCGGTAGAGTGGCGTGGCATCACACAGCTCACAGCAACCTCCAACTCCTGGGCTTTGGCGTTTCTCTTGCCTCAGCCTCCCAAGTAGCTGGGACTATAGGCGCCTGCCACAACGCCCGGCTATTTTTCTGTTTTGCAGTTCGGCAGAAGCTGGGTTTGAACCCGCCACCTTCAGTATATGGGGCCGGTGCCCTACTCAGTAAGCCACAGGCGCCCCCCGAAATTGTTCATGTTTAAATTTAGATGTGAAGTAACTGTTGTTTCTAGACAGTAGAAATATCTATCTAAGATATTCTAAATATCTTAATAGAATTAGGAAATTAAGTGAAACATTTAGATAGCATTGATTGAGCACCCATTCCAAGAGGTGTGTAAAATTATTTAGTGATTTGTTTATGGCACAATACAGGATCATTTGAAACCTACGAAGACTAAAATGTTGACTATTCTCTTCCCTTTTAAACTTAAGTTTCTGTAGTAAGTTCTCAGGAACTTACTGTATGATTTGAGAGTAGTGTGAAAATTGAGTTCAACAGTGATAACATGAAATAAATCTACCAGGCCTTAAAAAATTAATTGTTAAAAGATAAGCTTTTAAAAAATTATTATAATGGGATCTAGCTTGTACATTGATAGAGATCCTAGAATAATGAAGCTTGTCTAGAGCTGTGACAATGCTTTAGTGATCCATGTTAGCTTTGTTTTTATTTGAGAATGTTTCTTTCATTGAGAGAAACAGAATTCATGTTGTTCTTACCTCAGATTCATCTGTTAGGGTCAGTGTGATTGACATTTGTCTCTACTTTGAATGTCAGTGGTAGATATACGGGCAGTTAAACCCCACAGATATGAGAGTGAAGACTATTTGAGGTGAATTGGCAGTAAGAAGAAATTTTAGAAACAGGAGAGAGAGAACATGCCTACAAAAAGATCTCTATTCCTTCCCAAGAAAACAGGAGTCTGTCTTTTAGCCAGCTGAGTGGATGAATCTCACTGACTTGCAGCAGTGGTAGGCCTGGTAAATTTTTTCACTGGGAAAGCTTTTCTGAAACTTGATAAGATATATTAGTCAAGGGTGCCTCTGAACATATTTAGAAGTAGAATGTTCTTTGAGCTCAGTGATAAGATGTTAAGAATTGTAGTTTATGTTTTAACAAAATGTTGAGTCTTAATCTACTTATATATGTGGAAGATATATTCTAACAGTTCTCAAATAATCTGAGATTCTCTAAGGAGTGTTTTCTAGCAGAGAGAACCACAGATTTTCCATCTAGTCTACTAAACATAATTTCAGGGAGTTAGGATTTAGGGCTTTTTATCTAAATGTGTGGAAAACTTCTTAAATTTTATTTTGCTTTGTTAAAAGTATTTCATCCCACATTGCTCACTTTCCTCTCCCTCTTTTTCACCCTCCCCCTTGATAAGAGGAACATGTATAAGATACAATGATTAGGTTTGTGAACTCATTGTAGAAAAAGTGCTCCATACCTCTTTGCTGAGTATTACTATGGTCCCTTTCAAAGTACTCCCTTTGGGAAACTGTGCACTGATGCCAGAGCCTAGTCAACCCATCAAACCAAAAAAGTTTTGGAACTTTTTTCTGGAGTGACCACCAGAGCTGTCATCATAGGGCACACAAAAACATGCAACAATAATAATGAACGCTACTCAGCAGGACACTGCCACACATCAACACAAACACAGCTGTGAGACACTGATATACCAAGGTTATGGTATATTGAGTTGTTGATACAGTTAATGCTACCATGAACTTGTTTAGATCTCGTACAAGGACAGCTCTGATGATCATTCCAGAAAAAGAATTCTAAAATTGGTTTAATGAGTGGACTCGGCACTAGCATCATCAGTGCACAGCTTCCCAAGGGGAGCACTTTGAAGGTGACTATAGTCAGATTCAGCATTGAGGTTTGTAGCACTTTTTCTGGGATGAATTTGCAAACTTATCAGACCTTGTATTTAGCTTCCTATTAAATGTCCATTGGGTTTCAACTGAATAAAGTAAGCAGGTATGTACAGTATATTAGAGGATTAGGCATAATTCTTAGAATTTTATTCTTGGTAAATCAGTACTGTCCAGTTGGACTTACTGTGATGCTGGCACTGCATCCTGTATTTGTGTGCCCTGTCAGTGTGGTAGGCACCAGCACAAGTGGTTCACAGGCATTTCAAATGTGACTAGTGATGGGGAAGAACTAAAGTTTTAATTTTACTTAACTTTAATTATTTTAAAATTTAAAACTACATATGGCTTGTGGATCTAGCCCCATTATGAAGAGAGTAAAGTTACAGATCATGTATTTAAAAGCTAGTAGGTCTGCCCCAGCTAGAGGAGAATAAAGCTACAGGTCATATATTTAGTCTAATTACAAAAAAACTCCACAAAAAACAGTGATTTCTGGAATCATAAATCTATCCTGAGCTTTTTCCATAAACTTATGGATGCAATTTAGGCATATCTAAATACTGGTACAATTTTATTGATTGAATTATTGTTGAGTTCTTTTTTCACTATTTATATTTTGAAAAAAGATATATTGAGCTGCTTATTATTAAATTATATCCTGGGGAAAATGTTGTCCTTTATGTTAATGTTAGGCTGCTGTTATAATAAATAGCATTTTTTTTAGCATTATTATCATCTGAAGCTTTCAAAATTAATATATCAAACTTTAGATCTTTATTTTTTATGATTATTATTATTTTTTGAGACAGTTTTACTATGTCATCCTCAGTAAAGTGCTGTGGCATCACAGCTCACAGCAACCTCCAACTCTGGGGCTTAAGTGATTTTCTTGCCTCAGACTACAGGTGCCCTCTACAACACCTGGCTATTTTTTGTTGCAGTTGTTACTGTTTAGCTGGCCGGGGCTAGGTTCCAACCTGCCAGTCTCAGTGTATGTGGCTGGCGCCATAACCACTGTGCTACACGTGCCGAGCCCAAACTTTAAATCTTATTGCTGATCTTGAAAAGAATCGGTTGGTGATACACCAAAAAGGACACGTTGAGAAGTGCCAGAGCAGCGGGTACTGTGTAAGTAGTTCTCATATTTTGGACCTACATTTAGGAGCCTACTTATTTAGGAGGTTTCCTGAGGGGAGTGACTTTATTTTCAGGACCCTAGAGTTGCCTGATGGTCTCTTTCTATTCCAGCGCACACTCACCATACTGTTAGAGCAACTGTAGTTTGTATATTTGGGGGCGGGGAAGGGAGATAAAAGAAAGAAAAAAACCCAAAGAGCAATATTAGCATGGCCAGTTTAAAATGATGAGGTGTTAACCACATTTGTATAAATAACAGTTTCTCTAACCCCTGAATTATTATCTTGTATTTTTAATGCAATCGCTTCATAAACATCAAAGCAAAAACACCAAATTTGTATGGGGTCAGGACCAACTGAGGCCCTGAGTGGAGAGACAGCTGAGAGCTGTGTCCATACGCGTGGGTGGCCTTGCAGCTGTCGATTCATCCTTAGGCTACTAGACAGTTGCCTCTTTGCACTTGCAGAACCAGACTTCAATGTTAGGTAAAAATATATCCCCTTCAATGGTAAGGACATAAACAGTGGATTGACATCAGCTCTGAAAACATCAGCGCAGCAGCCAGACACAGCAGTTGCCCTGAAATACTGAGTATTACCAAGCATAACATTGGATCTGTTTCTACACAATAATATTTGTCTTTGTACAATAACACTGGGTTCTCTTAAGTGTATTATAAATTTAAAAGCTTATAGTCCAGAAAGTTCAATATGATGATATTGTTCTCTATAAATGGCAGAAACAGTAGAAATAACAAGATTGCATGACACACAACTGCCATATGTTGGTCCTTACTAGGGCTTCCAGGTATAATCCTTAACAGTAAGTTAAATTATATTTATATTAGACATTTTAAGAACTTAAGAAATAGCATTTATTGTTAGATGTAAGACAACATAACTTTGGGATCAGACTGACTTCACAGTTCAGTTTGGACTCTGGGATATAATGACGAGTGGTTGGAAGGGTTGGAATAATGTGTGTACAGTGTCTAGCACGGTGCCTGGTAAATAGTAGGACATTAAGAGATGTTCTCTGTTACGCATTTTGAGGATTAGCTTTGTGACTATAGATTTGTCATCCATTTATGATCTTCATAATTATAAATATTCTTCCAGATGAAGGACACCTCTCACCAAAATTTAAAGTCTGACAGGTGGTAGATACTTTCGGAGGCTTGGTCATTCTACTTCTGGAAACGCACTTCAGGAAAAGTTCCTGATTATAGAAAATATTGTATAGATAGTATTATAGCATTGATTTTAATAGCAAAAACACTTTAAGCAACTAGTAGGTTCAGAGATAGGAGGATATTTTCATAAATTGTGGAACTTCAGTTTTTTTGTATCATTTAAAATGATGGGTGTGCATACTGGTGAAAATCCAATGTCCAGGATATGTTAACTGAGAAAGTAAGATTTTTTTATTTTTTTAGAGACAGAGTTTCACTTTGTCACCCTCATTAGAGTGCCATGGCGTCACACAGCTCACAGCAACCTCCAGCTGCTGGGCTTAGGCGATTTGCCTGCCTCAGCCTCCCGAGTAGCTGGGACCACAGGTGCCTGCCACAACACCCCACTATTTTTTGTTGCAGTTTGGCTGGAGCCGAGTTTGAACATGCCACCCTCAGCATATGGGGCTGGCGCCCTACTCACTAAGCCAGAGGTGCTGCCCAGAAAGTAAGATTAAAAGCATTATGGATAAGGTGGCACCTGTGGCTCAAAGAGTACTTTGCTGGCCCCATATACTGAAGGTGGTGCGTTCAATCCCAGCTCACCTGTAGTTAAAACTACAACAACAACAAAAAAGCATTATGGATAATATTAGTAAAAATTTTAAATGCCAAGAATGTCTGAGGTGAATATAAGAATACAGTAATTTTTTTTAAAGAATACACTTTTGACAGTCCGAACAGACAGGTCTCACATTGAATAAAATGATCCTGACATTTCAATAAATACTAAAACATGGTTTTGCTGATTACTCCTTAATGAATCTGGCACATAAAAGTTTGACTATCTCCCTCAAGTGTCTACTTTCCTGTACCTGTTGAGTGATAAAAATTTTTATATAGCACCTCTGTTTAGTTGATTTATTTAAAAAATGTATCACTGCCATTTTTTCACCCATCTTAATTTTTCATAGTCCCATCAGTTCTTCAAGTAAAAGTGGGAACAGAACAGCATTTATTGATACAACATTTATCGTCTGCCAGATACCATTTAAAAACTTTAAATGCTCTGAACTCACAGTCTTCCTAATAACTCTATTAAGTAGGTGCTCTTATTTTCTTCATTATGCATATGAGAAAACAAGCAATAGATTTAAGTAACTTGCCCAAGGTCACACAGCTAGTACAGTCAAATCCAGGCTCAATTCACAGGGCTGCTATACCCAACAATGATTCTTCACATTTTAGATGACATTAATGTTTTGTAGAAAATGAGATTTTCAAAATTGAACTCTGTTCTGGAAAAATTAAAGGGCTAATTTTCAGACTCATTTAGGCCTGATAAGAACCTGTGCCCAGTGGATAATAAAAGTAGATGCTATGTATCAAAAGGGGGAAAATTTTCCTGGCAGTGGTATGATACAGTGAACCTGTCACCCCAGGGCTCACTTTGATTGCTGCTGCTCAGTTTATTATACAATGTGCTATTGGAGAATTCATTCTAGGTTTTGCCTGAGCATGTCTGATAATTAAAACTTTACATTTTAATTATCTAGATGCTACAGAAATGGAACTACTGTAACTTCTGGACTGATGTTCAATAATTTAGTCCATTGGAAACTGTACATTGCTATTGCTTTTTTTTTTTATTACTAAGTTATGTACAGTATTTTGACTATATGCTACTTTTTTTTTATTTAGTGACATTAGATAATTCAAAAGTGTTAAGTGACTGACATTTTTGCTACTAAGAATGTAGATATTCAAATTATGTTTTAAAAATGAGGACTAGATTCTAGCTTAGAATGCTGTTGTTTATAAGGATGTTCCATTGCTATTGCTGAGGATCTTTTTTAAAAATACATGTCTTACAATATTTATGTGAAGGAGTAATTTTTTTTGATGTGCCATAACAACAAATTACTGGAAAATTACAAATCAATGAATTATAAATCAATTTATGTTACAGTATGAAGTTGTAAGACATACCAGTGCTGTCCTCTAGGTGGCATGATTTAGGCTATATTGAATCAACTGATAAAATATTTCCCGCCCGCACAACATTAAGTGGCTAGATGGGAACAATCAGCATAACTGTGATGTTGTTTAGATTCAGTTGTTGCAATTGATCAAATGACCTGATTGACCTTGTAACAGGTCTTGTTTAATGTCCTTGAGTGATTTAGGATTATAGGACAAAGACATCTTAAAGAAACAAATACCAGAACTTGTCTCAATAACCCAGCAACCAGAATTTTTCTGTGTGTTTCTTCAGATACCAGTGACACACGCCCTTTTGGATTTATTTCTGAGGTTTATGGCCAATGGTTTGTCACTTGCTAGAAACTGTAAAGATACTGCCTTTGTACTTAAAAGGACACAAAGATATAACTGAAACTAAAATCTTGATCACAAAAATGTTCACATTAACAGAAACGACCTTTTTAATTATGTGATATTAACTTTTCAGGTTGTCCCTAAGTTTGTGAAGCAGTTACTGTTTATTAAACGAGAAGATGAACATGTAAAAAGTCAGATTTATGTGACGCATAAGCACCAAATGATGAACAGAAACACTTAGTTATTTTTTCCTCTACTGGCACTAAAATGGGAAAGGGGGCAGAACTCATTTTTACCTTAGAGATTCTTTATCTATTTTTCATTTTCCAAAATTTAAAAATGAATTTCTATGGTTGTATGCAAAATACATGACATGCTTATTTTACTAATCCCCAATTATGTTTGTATTTATTTTCTTCTTCCTTTCTTGGCTTTCTTGGAGCTCACAAGGATCTTTACCTAGTACCTCTTGGAGGCTTCAATTTTGTAATGGCGCAGGCTTATGTTAATGCTAAAATCGTGTAAGTATTTTCAAATGTAGCTTTGATAGTGATTTTTAAAATGTACTACGTAGGCAAAAGGAAAAAATAAGGCTTGGCAATATGCAATATATAGTATCACCATTGTAACCACAAAAACATGAAAGTATTCTTATTAATTTGGATTTTAAAGTAGATTCATTTTAAATGCAGTTAACTGGGCAGTCCTGGCTTACTCCTTTTGTATATATTTATGAGTGATATCCTCTTTACTCTCAAAAATGCTTGGATTTGGGTGATACATTATGTTAGAAGAGCTATCTTTAAGTCTTTTAAGTTTTAGATATATACAAGTTCGCCAGTGGAAATTTATTTACACATTTGGAATTTTATCTAATATATGAAACCCACTGTGTTGATGGCAAATTCACTTAAAGACCTGTATCTTAAAAAATAATTCTACCTTGTATACACAAATGAGATTGAATAAAATAAACTTTCTACTTTGTTATGTCATATTCAATTATGAAAACATAATTACATTTTCTCTATCATTTGGCTTCTCTTTCCCTTCTTCGTCTCTTATTTTTATTTATATCTGGCTGAAATAATCCCTTTCTCCAAGTACCGACATGCTGGCTTCTCTCTGTGAACTGCTACAATGGTCGGGTAAGTCAAGTAGGGAGGGCTAGATGTAGAAATTCTGTAAAGGTAAGTGGCAATCACTGCCCTAAAAACTAAGGAAAATTCTGCTTGTGGCTTCTTTTTCTCATGTTACAGTTTTATTAAACACATGTCCATACTGTTATACTGTATGGCACCTATTGCCAATATTCATTTATTTGTAGCAGCTACTAAGTGCTATCTTGATGAATTAGACTAGAGGCAAGAAATCAGAGGCTGCAAAATTAAAGTCTTGCAGTAGATCCTGAGTATGGCATACCCCAGGACACTGTGAGACTGCCTCCCAAAGAAAGACTTTGCTCTTGCCGGAAGTCTAATCTGAGCTGAAAATGTAGAGATATGAGTGGCCCAGAAGCCACAAGCAGTAACTGATCAGCTAATCTTAATTGCAAAGAGTCAGATAATCTTTCTGCAGTGTATCTTTAGACTGTTATGAGTTTATCTCTTCTTCATGACCTACTGATTTTCTCTGCTTTTCTTGGTCTTAATCTCTTTCTTGAATTTATTCCCTTATCTTTTACCACTTCTAATCTCTTTAACCCTATATTCTCCTCTTTCAATTTTCATATCTGCCCATTCTTCCGTTTTTCATTATCATTTTTCCTTAGATTAACCTGTAGACAGAAAATGAAAATAATAATAGGATTGCTTTTCATGAGGAAAAAGTGACATGCTTTTCATGTCACTGTTACATTTCATTCTAAGCACATAAAGTTGCTTATCTATAGAAATGTACAGAACATAAGACAAAATTGATCTAGCCTAAACATTGTTCTTGAATTATGGTATCAAAGATAAAATTATAGGTAAAAATTTAAAAGGCTTTTGCAATACTTCAATTTAATGGATTATTTTATATTTGCTAAGTGTTACTGTTTGGAGAAAATATAATCAATTACAGTAATTTTATATATAGGCAGGCCCTGGGTTATGAATGAGTTAGGTTCTATAGGTTTGTTCTTCATTTGAAATTGTATGTAAGTTGCAACAGGCACATTTACCTATCACTTGTAATAGCTTCTTTTTGTAAGTGCAAGTTGTATGTCCATCAGATATATCTAACTTAGGGACATCCTGTATTTCTTTAACTCACCTCTTTGTTCTTAATGCTTGAAACGGTTAGGGAAGATTTCAAAATTGTTACAAACAAAGTTATTCTTTCATCAGAGTTAGGAAAGACCTATTAGGTCAGAAGCTCTTGCTGGGGATCCATGGGGGCAAAATTCCAGGGCCAGGATGAGTAGTTTTATTTTGTGTAGCCTCTTGTAAGAATTCTGTTTTACTTAAGTGAGTAGACCCATTAACAAGTATAGAATGGCTGAAACAGAGGGGCTCTCTGCCACTCTAATCTGGAAACAAAGAATTCATTTGAGGGTATTAAGTAATTAGAGACTTTAATCTTGAATGCTTAACTGAATTTGGTTAGTCATTGAGTGTTTTGCTCACCCAAAGTATGTTTCCTTGTTTCCTTGCAATTACTGGGGGCCAAAAATACCATAATATTTAAAGTAATAAACATATGCTTACAGAAACTGGTAGAAGGTATAACCAGTAGAAGAAGCAAGGCAAATTCTTGTTGGGGTCTTCCCTGATTTTTAAATTCTATTTTAGAACGAGTAGAGACCCGATGTGCTTTATAACAGATTATTTACTGGAAATGAAGAAGTGATGGGATCAGATGGTGGTAGGTAACGTTTAATAAGCATATACTAAGTGCCAGATTTTGTTATAAGTGCTTTCTATGCTGGGTGTAATTTAATCGTCACAATAATTTTATGTGGTTGTTACAGTATTATTATCCCTAATTTATAGATGACGAAACTAATACAGAGTTAACTTAGGTAGGATTATGAAGTAAGAAAGTGATAGGAATTTGAACCCAAGAGATCTTGATTCTGGAGCCTGCTTTTTTGACCACTATGCTTTCCTGTCTCTTTTAGGTAGTCAAGATGGTGTATGAATATAATTTAAATACCTTTTTGCTATGAAGAGTGTAAAGAGTTCCTATCACATAATAAATTTAGTGAATGTTTCTTGAATATAGAGATGAGAAGGTCTTAAAAACATTATTTAATGGAAGAAAGGATTCATTTATGGTTACCAGGGAGATAGCTCTTATAGTCTTACCTACTATGTGTTCAAAGAACTCACTTGAAAGGTGAAAAGATGCTCCTCTGAATATACCCATAAAGTATCCTCTTAAGAATAGGTCAGGGGTCTCCCATCTAAGAGGTTGCCAAATAAGCAGCAAATGTTCAACAAACTAAGTGCAGTATTATGAACAAAAGTATGTATGTTTATGTTGGGAAGGGGAATGACTACCAGAAGAATTTATAGCACAAGTTGTTTTCTTAGAACTGATGTTGATGGACTTGTGCTGTCTATTCACCTTCTACTCTTAATTATGTAACCTAAGGTGCATCTGTGTGTATACCAAGAAGGTAGTTTGTAAACTGAGAGGAGCTCACTGGCTTATGGGGAAACTGAACCTATGAGAAAGTATGGTAATAGCTAACTTAGGTAACCAGCCGTATTCCAAGGCAACTCAGTAGCTCCTCCTTGTAGCTACTGCTTTATGTTCTATAATTGCCCCATGGGTAGGAATATTCACCTTTAGTCCTTTATATATAGATTACTGCAGTTCTCAAACAGAGCTCAAAGGGTTGACTTACCTTGAAAGTACTAGAATGACAGTAACCACTTTATTTTTTTTGTTGTTGTTGTTGGGGATTCATTAAGGGTACAAGAAACAATGCATTTGTTAGGTAAAGTCCTCTCTTACAATTTTGTCTTGCCTCCAAAAGGTGTGTCACACACACCAAGACCCCACCCCCCTCCTTGCTTCCCTCTCTCTGCCTTCCTTTCCTCCACCCTTCCTTCCTTTCTCTGACAGCAGTCTTCTTAATTATATTTTGCTTTATTTATTGGGATGGTAGCTGACTGTCTAATCTCTTTTAAGTTGCTTTTCATTCAAAACTGGCCTCAAGGAAAGAAGCCTACTGATGCTGATTTATGTATAATTTTCAGAATTATTCAGAAGTGTGTTGGAACAATTTCTTCTAATGTATGTTAACAGGGCAAAACAATTTCATGTTTGGGGAGTTCAGAAAATGCTGGGTTAAGAGTTAAAATTAATTTTTTCTTTTCTGTGGGAGTCTCATAATCTTTAACATGATAATGGGAATTATGTATCTGTAAGAGAGCAATAAATTACCCAGTATCTTCCAAACCTATTTTACCACAGAAGTCTTGTTTGTCAGAACACATTCTGGGACCACTGTTTCTTAGAAGGACATGGCAAGTCGGAACATAGACAATGGGTCCTGCCTGCAAAACTGAGCACTTAACTTCTTTGCCTATCAGTCTCCTCACCTGCTAAATATGGATAATAATACCTTTTTATAGGGTGATAGTCAAGATTAAATCACTATGTGTACATACTTATAGTATCACATTAATAAGTGTAGTATATGTTAGCTATAGTTATTACTATTTAGCTCTATTTACTAATGATTAATTACTAAGGCTCTGTACACAACTAAACTGTAAACAGTTGTAGAAAATTTTTTTGTGACTTTTCACAAAGAACTTCCTGAACTATGGAACATGTGCACTGGAGAATAATATAAAGACCTTGAGTTTGGGGGAAAGCTCAACGGAGTTTCCAGTTTAAATCGTCTGTCTAGTCAGTATGGCTAGAGAGTCTTGCTGAAATGAAAATGTTGACTTTGAGTAACTAAAGGTAAAATAAAAGAAAAAGTAGTAAGAATCATTCTTGTATTCATTTAATTTGGACTTGGTTGAAATAGAAAATGTTAAGTTATGAGTAGTATATAACAGTAGACATCAAACACTTAAAATTCCAGCTTCCTGCATAAATACTAAGGAAAGAATGAAGTTGGTTGATGATGTCTAGCCTGCGAAGAAGGTGAAGAGGCTTCAGCAGCAGTTCAAACCAGTACAGCAAACTAATACACATTATTCTTTAGGTAAAACTGGGTCTCTGTTTCCCTGCAGTTCACAGAGGGTTAGACTATAAACAAAAAAACTTACAAAATAAGCTCTAGAATGGCAACATGTTTTGGACTCCCAGAAACTTGGTAGGACATGAATTCTATGTTGGAAGGCATGACTCCAGGACTGGCCTGGCCCTGAGGAGACTGGTGCTCCTTCCCGTGTGTGTGTGTGCGCGCGCGCGAATGTATTCCCAGAGGGAAGACTCCTATTCCAGGGCAAGAGATTTCAATTTGGGAGACTGTGGGTGAGGCGCAATAAGTAAAAAGGGAGACTTGAGAGCTTGTCCTTCAACAGACCTGTCCAAAATGACTATATAAAGTAAATACCGTAAACCACTGTCTTCAGGGCACACATTCTACCTCCTTCCTCCCTTCTCCCCAGCTGTCCTCATTTCCACACCCCCTCAACGGTTTGGGGAGAGCTCGTGGTCTAAGTACGAGAGGACTTCTGACTGTAATTCTAGCACGTCACTTTGTTGAAGGCAAACACGTGGTTCAGAGAGAAAGTATAAATCTCTCCTCCCGGCAAGATCGTGATGTTATCTGCTGGCAGCAGGTTTGCTCTGATCTGAGCTCCCGAAGCTCCCAACAAGAGACAGACGAGACGAGACAGAGAGAGAAAGAGAGAGAGAGAGAGAGAGGCGAGCAGGAGCGCAAGTGAAAGAGGCAGGAGAGGGATGGGGAACATTAGTATAACGGTCTAGGGAGTCATTCAGAAGCAAACGGGCTGCCTGGCTGCCGAGCGGAGAAAGACCGGGGTCTATTTCAGGGTAGCAAGTGCCTACCTACTCTGAGCGAGAAACCCACGTGGGAGAGAAACCTGGAGAGGGTGGGAGTCCAAAAGACCCCCTACGCAACCCACTTAGGAGTAACACTGCCCAGCCATCGAGTCCCAGGCGCTGCCATTGTAGTCCGCAGGGGGTGCAAGTTGCGGCGGCGACAGAGGCTGATCGGCCGGGCTGGCGTTTGGAGCGCGAGAAGGAGGAGCGGGAGGAGGGAGCTGAAGACTGGACGCGTTAGCGAGCGGCGGCGGCGGCGGTGACACGGAGCAAGCGAGAGGGTCGGCGTGCGCGGCCCGGGCGTAGGCCACAGCGCGCAGCTCCGGGAGCAGGATCCCCGCCGCCTCGGCAGCCTCTGCGGCCCCGCAGCGCCCGCCCGAGCGCGAGCGCACCGCGAAGCGCACCCGCCTCCCCGCGGCGCGCCGGGCTCGCCCCCAGCGCGTGCACACTTGCGCACGCACACACACTCACACTCACACACACACGTGTGCGCCTCCCTGCTTCCGAGCTGCTGCTGTTCCTGCTCTCCGCGCCGCGCTGGAAGGCAGGGCCGAGCCGCTCCTCCTTTAAATATATAAATTACAGCCCGGCTCAGCGTCGGAGGCCCCTCGCAGAGCTCCGGGCGCCCCTCCCGCCAGTTCGCCAGCTGCCAGCCCCGGGACCTTTTCATCTCTTCCCTTTTGGCCGGAGGAGCCGAGTTCAGATCCGCCACTCCGCACCGAGACTGACACACTGAACTCCATTTCCTCCTCCTAAATTTATTTCTGCTTAATAGCTATTCATCTCTTTTTCCCCCCATATCTGGTTGCTCCAAGACATTTTTTCTTACTCCCCAAAGTCAGGGTCTCCCCTTGCCCATCCCGTATTCATATTTTCACCTTGGGAACTACTTGCCTTTTTTTTTTTTTTTTTTTTTTTTATAAAAGGAATTCAAGCAAGAAACTTTTTTTTTTTTAATTGGGCATCGACTCTCGATTGTTTGCAAAAGTTTCGCATTAAAAACAAAAACAAACAACTCTCCTTGATCTGCACTTTGAGAATTGTTCGTTTCTTTGTTTTCTTCTTACTTTTTGTAAAAAAAGAAAAAACCAAAAAACAGAATCCCCCAATTTTTTCTACCTTTTTAAAAAATGCACTACTGTGTGCTGAGCGCTTTTCTGCTCCTGCATCTGGTCACGGTTGCGCTCAGCCTGTCTACCTGCAGCACACTCGACATGGAGCAGTTCATGCGCAAGAGGGTCGAGGCGATCCGCGGGCAGATCCTCAGCAAGCTGAAGCTCACCAGCCCCCCAGAAGAGTACCCTGAGCCTGAGGAAGTCCCCCCGGAGGTGATTTCCATCTACAACAGCACCAGGGACTTGCTCCAGGAGAAGGCGAGCCGGAGGGCAGCCGCCTGCGAGCGCGAGCGCAGCGACGAGGAGTATTACGCCAAGGAGGTTTACAAAATAGACATGCCGCCCTTCTTCCCCTCCGAAAGTAAGTACTGCTTTTCGCTTCCATCCCCCGAGGTGTAGCGCTGTCCGCGAGCCCCTCCCGTGGATCAAAACCGCAGCAGCTCCGGGAGTCGCCCTTCCCTCTCCCGGTTCCCGATTGCTCTTTTCCCATTTCTCCTGCCCCTCGCCCCATCCACGTCCTTCCCATTGTGTGCTTGAGATCGTCAGGTTCTGAAACGTTAACTTTCTACTTTATTTTCACCATCTCGCCCTCCCCCCCCCCCCCCAACGCCTAAGCCCTTTCTAAGGCGTAATGCTCTTTTTCTCGTCCCTGAAATTCTTTACTCGGCCACCAGCTTGGAGTCAGCCCTCCTCCGTCAAACTGGAGGCGCTCCCTGGGGCAGAGTTAAACTGGGAAAACTTGGTAGGTTTGCTTCCTTTGCTCCGACTGACGTGGAGTGCGCCCAACTGGTGCACGAAGGGTTAAAAAAAAGAGGCTCAAAACTAGCCTCTCCGGAAGGCGCCCCTTTGCGTGCTGACCTATCAGCTGGTTGCCCAAGCCTTTCCTATTGTCTCTAACTACCCTAAAAAATGTCAGCATCGCTGAGATAAAACCCGGTCGAGAGACCGCTGTGGAAACCTTCCTTGAAACCCTCAATCCTTGATGTATCTGCTGCCATCCCTACGCCTGTATTTACCCAATGGCAAAATCTTGAAACCACGTCTCCTTTTGACTTCACCTGGAGTAATAGGGCAGCTTCGTTTCTGAGGATGTGGAAAGGGGGTTAAGTTTACGATATTTTTCAGAATTCACCCAACCTGCCTTCTTAAAATCTCCGGTGTAGCAGAATATTTTTCTTAGGGCTTTATTGATCTTTTTTAACCTTGAGCTCCTGCCTTTTCATGGGCTTTCTGCTTACTTCCGTGCATTCCTAAAACTCAGATAGATTAGAAGACAGCCGGTTTTTTTTTTTGGACTGGCTTCTGGCCTCCTCTGAGAACACTGTCCTAAAACTAGCTGGCACACGGTAGCAATGGGAGTGAAATGATTTATTATGGAGCTCTTTTGGGGGGAAGGGAAGGGGACAGCGAGTGTAGGATTATTTCAGGGTTCTTAGCAGAAAACAAAGTAAACAATCAAAAAAAAAAAAAAAGAAAGAAAGAAAAAGAAAAGAGAAGAGGCAGTAACTAGTGATACCTGAGAGGGTTAAATACCAGGAAGAAGAAAAAGTAAAAAAAAAAAAAAAAAAAAAACCTTCAACATTTGTGTATTCCAAATCCCAAGTTGTAAACTTTTCATTGGCTGCTGTCCCTCTCCTCCCCTTTCTCTGCCCTATATACTTGCTGGCTGCCTTTGCAGACTCACCGTGTCTTGCCTACATAGATAATACAGCCATCTTGGTAATTTTATCCTAGAGATTCTAATTGCAGGGTGGTGCTTTTCTTTTTTTAATATTTATTTTTGGTGTGACAAGTCCTAGCCCTGTGACTTGCCATGTCTTGTACTTAATGGTGTCAGAACGTCTGCCCATGCATCTAACCCCAGTCTTTCTGGTGGCCTTTATTTTGCAGCAAATTCTGCTATTGCTCAATGGCAGAACAGATTCAGGGAATTCTGGCAAGCAGTATGATTTTATTATTGTAATTATGGCACTATCCACAACAGTGGTAATAAATATACTCCGCCCTCGTTATCCCCCTCTGGGGAGTTAAAGCTTTTTATCTGAGGTGGAGCCAGGGAGATATTAGGAAAGAAAGTTCATTGTAATTAGTCCAAACCATTGAGTCGGAGCAAGGAGTTGAGTCAGTTTGCTTTCCATAGCACGTGCATCTGTCCTATTGGTATTTGGGCAGACAGGCAAGTATGTTATGTAGAAATTGAGATCGCTCATCCTTTAGTGTTTACATGCAGAAGCTCTAAAAATGACCAGCACTTTGGTAAGGCAGAGAGGAGATCTCCTCTTATACTGTATGGTTACGGAGTGAACAAGTAACCCAAGAGGGAATTAATTCCTTGTTCTCTCAAGCACACTTCAGTCTGAAAGGTGAGATGGTCCAACCCAGGATCACGATCATCAACAAATTAGACAAATTCCTGGATTATTAGGAGGATTTCAGAGTATGACATCTAAGATCATCGTGTACATTCTCCCCTCCATTTCTCCCGTCACTGCCAAATAAATTAAAATTTCCAGTAGGTACAGAATAAAATGTACACGACCAGTTTTCATACAAAGAATATGGCTTTAAGAAGCTGTATGGAAGTTGAGGAGCAGAAAGCCATATTAATAGCAGGTTCAATACTACTGTGCAAGGACTGTGGATAATTTTATAGAAAGTAGGTTAACTGATTTTCCAGCGCTTTCTAGTTGTACTGGAACATAGCAAACCCTTCCAAAAAAAGGAAGAAAAGGAAAAAAAAATCCTATATTTTTGAAGAGCAAATTGAAAGTGCAGCATTGGCTTATGTACCAACTTTCCCTCTTTAGGACTTTTCTGCTTAACTTTTAACTCGGCTGTCACTGAGAGAGTATGCCTGTCATTTCTTGCAGTGAATCCGGTAAGGGTCATAAGCCCCAGAGATGAAGGCATGGGAAAGATCACTGGTTCATTTTTTACCACCAACTTATTAGTGTTCGGGGAGTGACTTCAGCTCAAGTATTACAAATATGCTCTAATTATACTCGATGAGCTATATATCATTACAGATTGCTGATAGCCCTTTGTGGGACATTTTATAAAGTTCAGACTAAATATTTTTAGCAATGTGGAGATTTAAAAGTAAAAATATAAGAGATATTGTATATGACCTCAGGCATATTTTGTCTTAAATATTATCCTTGGCCAAGTGTACTACTATATAAATATAGTAAATATGAATAGAACTGGCTTGGTGCCAATCTCCTAGGATGAATTTTAGTCAAGAATGTATTTATGGGATGTAAATAATACTGTGTCAACATTTAAAGAAGGGGGCTGATTAGTTTTGAATTTATTCATATTGATCTTTTCACGTGCTGTTAGTTGAAGGCTCAAAGTGGAGTTATGCTAAGGTTTACAAATAGTTTGCCCACTGGGAATTAGTGGATTTCTAGTAGTTTGACAGTCCACTTGAAGTTCAAGGGCATATCTATTCAAAAGACATTGCACAGGTTTTAGAAATTTAGAAGGAATGATTTCATTATAAAATCCAAACAATTGCCATGCAAAATCTGTAGCGGCTTTGACAATCAAAAAAGGAAGAGATAAGAAGTTTCATTTTTTTTTCTTTCCTCCCCTTTTTACATTGTAACAATCAGAACACATTGTGGTTCTAACCTTGGGGATTTTGTACACTTTTCCTTTCCCTTTGTGCCCACTGGAACATTTGGCAGAGTCTGGAGACATTTTTCATCGTCAAGACTGAGGGTAGAAGGGTGATCCTGTCATTCACTGGGCAGAAGCCATTCTATAATGCATAGGACAGACCTCCTCCCCCATCAAAGAATCATTCAGACCAAAATGTTAGTAATGTCAATGTTGAGAAGCCCTGATAGTCCTGGCATTCATTTTGTGTTACTGAATTCTGTTAGTAATATTATTTCAAAAGTAATAACAAAAATAAAATACCTGTATGATCAAAGGATATTAAAATGGGAGCATTGAATAGGAAGATAATTAGAAAGTTAGTTAAATTAGGCTATTTTATATGGTGTATACTTTACTATTGTGATTAAAACCCCTAGAGACATCAAAACTTTCCATTTATTTAGCTTGAGTAATGGGATTGACCCATCCATTAGTAGCTTCAATCTGCAGAAATATGATCTTAGAAGAGATAAAAAAGTGAGAAATTATCTTAGGTTTTTCTTGCAGTGAAAATAAGCAGTTTCTGTTAATAAAGATTGGCATGTCCAAGCTATGCAACTGAAGAAAGTAAATAATCATGTTGGTTTGTTCTGCCATATTGAATCAGTTAGACCAAAATATACAGTCCAGAGAGATCACAATGAAGTTTCATTTGTAACGGTTTCACAGGAATGTTAAATATTTAATACCAAGCAATCTTCTTTTTTATTTCTTCTGTAATTTTCCAATGAAATTGAGGAATGTAAAGGGAATACCAATGACACTATGGTTTGGGGGAATGTGACTTAGCATTCAGTTCACGAATGTGTCTTTCAGTATACAGATTGTCAGTCTATTGGTCAGTTGCCCATTGGAGGAAAATGTTAGCAATTGCTGGAACATAGAAGTACTTTTGCTTTATTTTATTTTTTTAAGAATCCTCTCTATGTGTTTGTATGTGGGTATATGAGGGAGACAGACAGAAAGAGATAGAGACTGATCAAAGACAGACTTGAACTCCTTGACTTGCAGAAAGATTTGAGTTATTAATACATAACAGACCAAACTTTAATTGCTCCCTTTTTATTGCACTATTGCTCATTCTAACTCTAGTGCTTAATTGTGGTTACATTTAAGTTAGGCCACATGCTTATCCTTCAGGATTTCCTTTTTTTTTTTCCCTTTTACTTTTCAACGACTAGAAAAAATTCTCAGAGAAATATACAGTTTGTCACTGAAGCAGTTCACTCATCTTTGTTGGCAAGTGAAGCTGGCCTGCTTTATGCCTGTGGTGAGAACTCCTAACCCCCAAGTAAAGGCTGGGCTTTGGCTTTGCTAACTTGAGGCCCAGGTAGGGTCTGCTTGACCTCACAGAAGCAAGGGGTGAGAGGGTGGGGCCAGCCTTGTCTCTACAGCGACCCCTATGGTCTACTCAAGGGGCTGCATTTTTTGAATTAAGACTTCTCCCTGATGAAAAGATGCTGATGTAACCTAGTCGCAGCATTTTTCATATAAAGATATGAAAGAATGACAGATTGTTTTTCCTAGAGGAAATGGAGATATAAAAAAAGGGCTAATGACTCACTGTTAAACCCACATCAAATCTGGGTTAGAACCAAGGAGGTCATTGACTCCTAGGCCTTCTCCCAGAGATGACAACACCCTTCAGGCTGCCTTTTTAGAAGGTTTAGGAAAGCAGAGTGGAGGAGCCTGGCCCTGGGAGAGGTATGCAGGCCGAGGGCCACTCCCACCATCCACTGTAGGTCAGGAGTAAGGCGAGCAGTACCCAAGATACTGCAAGGAAAAAACTCTGAACTCTCCCTTCCAGCTAGCTTGGTGGAGCCTTTCCAGTACTGCCAGGATCCTGGAGAAATGATTTGGATTTGCCAGATGTGCTTGCTCTGCTACAGCAGCCCTTGTGCTTTAGGGTGTATTGAGTATTCCACTTTGCAGATTCTGAACAGCTTGATGAAATGTGGCTCTGGCAGAGATAAACAAATGTTTCCATTGTCATTCTAAAAACATATTTTGTTTTATTATTTTATTTTTTTCTTTTTTAAATATCCTTTGAAACAAAGATAGTTTTTAACTTAGGGATTCACTGTTCTCCAGGTATTTTATTTTAAATTTAATAACACCTTAGGGATTCTTGGATGGGTTTGTTTAGACTGGAAAGTTTGCTTCCATCATCTGTTTAGAAGAAAGTTGCATCATGCTACAAACCACAAGCTGCTTTTGGTGGTTGCTTGTTTTGTTTCTTTTCTAACCTCAGATATCCAGAAGTGGGGGTTTAACTGTATTGCACTCTCACCACCACCTGGCTTCCTGCATTGACTTGGTGGCCTTGACTCTGAAGAAAACTGTCCTTTGACCTCTCCCTACAATCTGTGAATTACCTTCTTGTCCCTTACTGTGATGCATTGTCTGCGTATCTGGTGGTTGAAGGCTCTCGCATCGTGTCCTTGTTCAATACTCTTCTGAGTTTCTGGGACACAGAAGCCCCTTCACTTAACCAGGTCTCAGTCTCTTCTCTTGTAAAGATGATGATGATAACATTTGCTTCCTAGGGTCGTAAAGGCTTGACGATGACATGTGTGGAAAAGCACCTAATGCAGCTGCTTCTGGCACTTGGTGGGCTGAGTCTCAAACACCATTGACTTTGAGATGCACCATTGCTTTATGTGCCACTAAGAAAGAAATTTCACTGCCAGGTAACTCTAATGTGCCATTGATTATAAGATAGTCTAGGTTTTAGAGATATGAAAATGATATTAAAAGTGATGCCCTGGGGGACACTGTCCACTGGCCTGGGATGTCTTGGCACCTCCATCTCATTCTTTACTTTGTAATTCCACTCAGTGGATCTACTTGCCTTGCTCACTCAGATTGTTCCTTAGTTGGCCTTTGCAACTTCAGGACAGGGCTGGTCATGTACCATGTCGGGCACCATCCAGTCCTCCTCTGAAAAGCCTTCTGTGGGTCAGACTTTTCAGGGTCTGGCTCCTCCTCCTTGCCCAGCCCCTCCTGTCATGAAGTCCCTGTGTGAAAACTACACTGTAGTCATATCATCCTCTTTGCCTTTGCCCAATAGGCCATTTATTTTCATGCCTCTGGGCCTTTGTATATGCTATTTCTTCCACTTGGAGTACTATCTTCTGACATCTTTAAAATTTTTTCTAGGCTCTTTAAGAAACCTCCCTTGCTTTTCCTAGTTTTATTTAATCTGCACTCTGATATATTGATAATTATCTCTACCTATGCCTGTTTTCTTTGGCTGTTGGTAGTAAGATCTATCTCTGTTCTGGGCTGTCTTCTTTATTGGTTTGTAAACTTCCTGAGAGCAGAAACTGAATCTAACTTATCTGTGTTCTTACATAATCTAGCACATTGTATTTGCTCAATAAATGTTTGACAGATGAAAGAGCATTCCCTTTAGAGAGTAAGATGAAACCACTGGAAGAAGGATCTGTGAGTTCAAGGAGGTGTCAGAATCAGAAAATGCGGAGAGATAACATCTCTGTACATTCACTGCTGAGGAAAATGTATCTGATAGATAAATCAGATGACTGTGCTAAAGACAGCACAAGGCTTCTCACAACCAAACATTTCCTGTTTCTGGTTTTTCTGATAAGAATGAAAATGATGATGATAAAAGCTAAGCCTTTTTTTGGTACTTACTATATGCCAAGTGTAGTTTTAAATATTTTACAGGTATGTACTCTTTAATCCTCACAAGCAGCTCTATGAGGTCAGTACTAACATTTTCCCTTTGATGTCTGAGGACATGGATGAAGCCATTTCTATCGGTGATGTCTTATTGACATCACTGTCATCACAACTACCACAGATAATAGAAGTCCTAGTATAGAGCCCAGAAAAAATAAAGGACATGGCTTTTATTGCCCTCTTGAAAAATGACATAGTACATCCACGAGAGGAAGGTGAGCCTACTCTGCTACCAAAAATTACATTCACAAGCCCTGAATCCTTTTCCTAGAAGAGGAAATATAACCCGGAAGTCTTGCATACAACCTTGGATCTTTTTTCTTGCCTCTGACACATTCCGCTTTTCTCCCTGCACTTGGTTGATATAAACATTGTGATCTGTCAAGTCCCTGGTTTTAGTTTTTAACTGCAACCATTTTCTTCACAAAAACTGTGATGAATTTGATTGCTAGGGCATTCTTCTTATCTCTTGCAGAGAATTAATTTATGTGGGAAGGCAATATGGCATTGTACGATGAGCATGGACTTTAGAGCCAGAAAATGCTGTAAGTAAAGGGAGGGGAATAAATGAAAGGGAACTGCACCAAAGGAGTCTGAGCGTCTGAAAGGGAAGCTGTAGCATCAGGGACAAGTAGTCCTACTCCAGGTTGGCAGTTGTTAAATAGTGGTCCTGTTCTGGACAGCAACTTGAATCTCTCAATGCGAGTTATTAAAACTGCCTCTTTGACATTTTAGTTCCTTTCTGCTGAATGCAGATCTTAGCTCTGCCATTATTGGCTTTGTGTAGCTGTGTTTAAAACCCTTTCACTTAACCTGGCCTTTGTTTCTTTGTTGTAAGGATGGGGAGAATAACACCTGCTTCCTAAGGGCTATAAAGGATGATGTGTGTGGAGCAGTTAGTGGGGCCCTTTCTGGCGATTAGTAGGCCACCTTTGCACAGTAGCTATTCATTGACTCTCAGACACCATTTCTTTTAAGATGCACCATTGTTTTATGTACCATGAAGAAAGAAATATCACTACCAATTAACTCCAAAGTACCACTGATTATAAGAGAGGACCTGGATTTCAGAGATACGAAAATGTGAAAAATATGTAGAATCAGTGAAATCACATCAATATTTGTGGAATTAAAGAATAGTAGTCCGTGTGCACATGATACAGACTGGAAGCACATGGGAAATAAAATTAAGTGGAAGCTTGACACGTACCCTCAGAAATCTTTTCTATCTAGTAACTATCAGGAGCCCCCAGCTGGCTCTATCCACCTGTGGAACCAAGGGTTGTCCTCCCAGCCAGAGAGTCTTAGAAATCAAACATTCTCAGTTTTAACTTTTTTTTTTTTTTTGACAACTCAAGATGTTGCCAGCTGTTTCCAAGGTTATGTAAATTTTTAAGAAAAAAATATTTAAGTTGGTTTTGTTGATGTCTGTGAAGGTGCACGTACCTTACCTTTAAGGCATTGCCTCTTTCTCTTTCTGGGTCATGAAGTCCTAAATTGAAAAAAGGACTGGCGGGGTGTTTTTCATAAAAGGCTGACGTGCAGAGTGGTCTTTTGTGCAGCATGTTTTTAGCTTGATGCCACCTCTCCTCACTGGTGCCCTGTCCCTCACCACCTCCCCTGGTGGCAGGCTGAGAAAGAAGCCAGGACACTGGGAGTCGGGGCCCAGGCAGCTCCGGCCGCCGTGGTGAGACTCAAGAAGACCACGTTTCATCTCCGCACCCAAGCCTGGCCACAGCAGCCTCTCAGCTGTCAGGAAGTTTGTTTTAAAAAATCTTTTGCACTCACACTAAGGGGTCCAAGTCCCAGTGAGGAAGGTGGATGAGGTGAAGAGGAGGGACTGATCCAGAACCACCAAGTGTTTGAGGAGTAGAGATGAAAACAGTGCTAGACGGTTCTCTCAGCCACTGAGCAAGTCAGTACCACCCCTGCTGTGAGGAAACACTGCTGTCCCAGGAACCAAGTGTGCTGGATTCAGCCTGTTAGAAGCAGGGAAGGCCTCATGGTGCTGAGAATAGTCTATGGACCAGGACCATCCCTTCAGTCTCTCAAATGAATCCTTGGATTTGGTACTGCTTGATAAGTTAGCAATGTTTGGCTTAGATGTTCCTCTACCCACAATGACTTGAGGAACTTAAGGCAAGTGGAAAATGCTTTCTGGATGTTGTGAAGGCCGGAACTTGTGGAAATAGTTTGAATGCATTTCCGTCCCTCCTCAGGCAGCCATTTTCTCCCTCACACTAGCATGTTCCTGTCATCTCTGTACACAGAGAGGGTATCCCTGTCCCCTCAGGCCTTCCTAGCTAGGTGCATCTGGGTTAGGAAGCAGGTTATTCCTGAAGAAGAGACACTGCACTTCTGGAAACAAAATGTCACAGAATAGCCATTTGAAGACAAGAAGGCTCCTCTGGAGTTGTTTGTTTCATGAAGTACTACAGCATCTTTTTGTTCTCATGAAAGAAAAAGAATAATGTTGTGACTTAGACCTTGGCTCTGTTCTTTTGGCTTTTCCTGTCTAACCCACGCTGCACTGACAAGTACCACATCTGTCTTGACAAGCTAGTTCGCCAATGACTGTTCATTCATAACTTTTGGCTGTTGCAAGAATCTTTATTTGTTACTTTATCTTGTGAACAAGAATGCACAGTTTGGTTTCGAGAGAGACACTGAAATCACCACAAGTCCCCTAGTCTTTGCAAGTCTCGCTATCTGAGAAAGATTACTGTGTACTTTCTAGTGGACTGGAAGAGCACTAAAATATTTATTGTTGCCAAAAAAACGTAAGTATATTGTTGCCAAAAAAACATAACATATTTTCTGGGAAATACAATTTAATTTTTAAGTTTTGGATTCATTTCAGTGTTGGTAATTTCAATGCTTCTTAGACCAAATTTATCAGGGATTGCTCTGTCTACACCAGATGTAGCAGTAACTTTGTCATCCCTTCCTATGGAGGGGTTCTTTTTTATCTGGTGATTTATTTCCCTATCTATTGGCTTTATCTTATTTTCACTTTCGCCTTGACATCTTAATGGCAATACAACTGAAGTTGTTTCTACTTGTATTATAATGAAGGCCTGTAACTTAACTCAAAAAGCCCCAAGAAAGATGGATGACTTATTCTGGTTCTACATTAGAAGGAGAAATGAATAATCCCACACCAAGGACATGTCTTCGCAGAAGATGGATGATTTGCTGAAGGAACTGCCCCCTTGGAGGTCTGTCAGGGCTTTCTGTGGGCAAATGTTTCTACATCGAGGCTCATCCTTTGACATTTTGAGCTCTGCAGGCTGAGAAAGCAATGGAGGAAGAAGTGCTTCAAGCCTCCTGCCCCCTACCTGAAAGTAGCTGGGCAGAGCCAAAGCTGCATTGCAGCCACTCCCTCACCGTCTCTTGCAGCAGGTCCCACCTGTAGAAACGTCTGCTAAACTCCACGACCTCAGGTTGCTGACATTTCTCTCCACCCTGTTTTATATCTGAGACATCTGGAGGCAGTTTTTAAAAATCAAAGGGATTTGAATAGTAATCACCTTTAAGTGTATTAACTAAAGTCACTGGTCAAATCCATGACTTAGGTCCCAAGCAGCCATGTTCCTCCTTAGAACATGCTTTTCAAGCAAGTAGAACATGCTTTTGTACTCCATAGAACAAGGGGACTGGTGCTTATCTGTCTTGGAGAGAGACATATTTCAGAAGAATTCCATTGTCAGAAAATATCACCATCAGTAATGAAACTATGTGTGCAGAGTCCTGTCTAATTTCGTCAGCTCTTTGTCACAAGCACGCAGATGCTAGGAGGAGGGTCTCAATCTAGGCTGACCCCAAATCATGATACATTTGGATCAGTTCACCCTTTCTCAGAAACATTTGCTGGGATTCTCTAAGAAGAATAGCAACTTGTTGTAGTTTTGTTTGGGGTGGAATGATGGTACCCTTCCAAAGAATCGCTGTACGGGTAACACAGGAGAGATGCATTGCATGTTTCTGTGGAGGGCTAGCGGGATTGGGGCAGGATTTATTGGATACAGAGGTTAGTTAAAACTGAACACTTACAGTTAACTTTGATTCTAATGAAATTTAATTCTGCTTAGATATCACTGCAACAAGAATGACTTTACCTCTGTCATATAGGCACTTTCACACTACACAAAAGAACTACTTACTCAGAACAAATAAACCTATTTTTTAATACGGGATAATTTTTGTTTGATCCATCCAGTTGGATGGTTTTGAGGTCGCAGGAGGTTTTATAAAGGGCCTTTCTAACCTGTAACGAAGACCTGCACGAATGGTTTTCAAATTTTACCATGAGGAAGAATTATCTGCAGTGCTTTTATAAATGTAATTCTCAAGCTTTTGTTTCCCACTCCCATGTAGATAAATATTTGGCAATTTTAATTTGGGCTTCAGAAGCCTACTTAATACAAAGGCATCTGTGTAGTTCAGAAACATACTCTGGAAACACTGAGTATTTTTATTTTGTTATGTTGCGTTATTTCTTAACTGTGTCATGACAGGCAAAAATGAACACCCCTCACTTTTATAGTTCACTTCATAGTCACTTAATTATTTTGTAAATTACCCACATAAAATTTACCCACATAAAATTTAAGTACTGATTTCTGATTTAAGACTTGTATGGCCTATAGTCCCTCATTGTCAATTAGTGCCCATATTCTTCTCAAGGATACTACGTTTCTGAGGCTATAAATGTCTCAGGTTTTTGTAATGTAATGTTTTTGGAAAGCATGTTCACATATATCCAAAGACTCATTGTTCTAAATAAAGTGTATCCATACCACAGTGCCACTTCAATAAGGTAGATTATATTTTACAAAGCATGTTCACATATATCCAAAGACTCATTGTTCTAAATAAAGTGTATCCATACCACATGCCACTTCAATAAGGTAGATTATTGAAAATTGATTATTTAAAGCTAACAACTGCTTTCTGTGGCCTGAATAATCACTGCTAGCATCTTTATATCTCCAGCCAATTCAGCCTCTTAATTTCTAAGGCATTGATCAGCACCAGAGCTCCCTGTTCTTGGCCCTGATTAAAAAAAGAAGGAAGAAAAGAAAGGCTTTTAATACTGCAACTTTAGAGCAGAGTGAAAGCAAACCAAAGGTGCATACTTGGGACCCGCATGCTGGAAATGGCAAATGAGAATAATTACCTCACCTTGTTCTCACACAGACTTCCTGTGACCTGTGTGACCTTGGGCAATTTCAGAGATCTGAATTCTGTTTAATAGGATCGCCCCTCTTCTGCACCAGCGGCGTGTACTGGCCTGAAGAAGGTGCTGTTTCCCAGGAAAAGGACTTAAATCCCCCCAAGAAATGCATGGGGCTATAGTTCGAAGAAAAAGTATTGCTCACCAAGTGATTCATTCTGCACATCCTGCCTTTCTCTACTTGTCTTCTCTGAGATTTTCATTTAAGATAACTTTCAGCATCTCTTTTTTAAAGGTCAGCATCTCTTTTTTGAAGGAGAAAACTTTGTTTGACTTGCTAATCTTGTGACAAACAGTTTATATTCAGTGTAGCTTCCTGTCTTTGCTGACTGGTTATTGGAGGGAATTTCTTCCTGTAAGACTGTGAAGAGTCTCTAAAAATAAACAACATAGTTGGTTATTGGTGGGAACATGTGAGCAGATGTCAGCTGGAAGCGGCATATGGTGGCAATATGATAGTAGCGTGTACTTATAGAAAGGAGCCCTGCTGTTGGGTCTTCATCTTCCCTGCTGCCACCGGCCAGACAGAGCCCCATGTCTCAATTAAAAAGAGCACTCCAGCTAGAAGGTGTAATGAGCACATGTGTGAAAATCTGTCACTGGGCTCTTGTTAGTGAGCTGAATGTTGGAGATGGTAAGTGCCAGGGTATGGAAAAGCCCTTCATTTTCCATTTTAAATTAGAGTGACAGCCACAAATTAGGAAAAAAAAAAAAATTGAGAGAGGAGTATATAAAGCTTTTCCTCTTGTCAAAAGAAGTTTTCAAGTTAGGTCAATCAAGGCTTCTTTTATCACATAAATTACATAACTAATGTGATTACATTCCTTGATCATCTTTCCTTTGTCAATGTCTTTTACATATGTCATTTCATTTCAATTTTATAAAAATTCTCAGGGTAGCATTGTGTCTGCCTCATTGAACGGACACAGAGACTTGGGCCAATTCAGTGGGTTGTCTGAGAATTCACAGAAAACAAAAGACAGAACAGGAATTTTAATGTTTGTCTTCTCATGCAAAAAGTCCTCTTATTTGTTGACCTTATGGCAGATAGGAAAGCCTTTGAACACCCAGCAGTATTTCTCTCTTCTGTTTAAAATATTTTTTGATGTATTTTCTTTTCCAAGAATATGATGGGCAATATAGAAATTGGGTTGGGTGTCACCTTAAAGAAAGCAAGTTCAAAATTTCTGGATGTAATAAGTATTATAGAAGTATATGTTTAATACATTTCAAAGAGCTCTACTTTTTTAAAACTATAGCTAAGGAACCTCAAACCAAGATACAATTGTATTTTTGACTTATTCAAGAATGAGTTTTCATGTGTGAGTTAGGAATGGTGACAGGTGGTTTATACTACACTGAAATCTAGGCCAGCCAAATGAAAAACAAAGTTTTATTCTAAATAGGTAGGCTGTCTTTTGTCGAAGGAGGGCAAGGCCTTTCTTATTCATCTTTAATATAAATCAAGGTATTTATTTTGCCATTTTGGTATATACATTGTACATTGTTATTTTAACACAAGAGCATGCTAAAGGAAAAACCAAATTCAGGAGAAATTGCTGGTTAAGGGAATCTGGAACATTTGGTACTAGAATGCAGAATCCTACACAGATCCTTAGTGTGTAATCCCCTGACCCCAGGTAGCAGGAACCTTATATTTCTGGGGGAATGATAAGAATATTCAGTAGGTCCGTCTTCTGCTTTGAATCTTTGTATAGTTCTGTGCTAGGCATCTCTTCAGTAAAATAGCTAATGACTGTGCTTTTTAAAACTCCTAGCTGTCTGCCCAGTTGTTACAACACCCTCTGGCTCAGTGGGCAGCTTGTGCACCAGACAGTCCCAGGTGCTCTGTGGGTACCTTGGTGAGTACACTTGTCTGCTTTATTCCTCGTTTGACATAGTTATCTCAAGTCCATCTTTAGTATTTGTTTCCTGTGGGGAACTTGTCAAAGGCAAAATAGGATTCTGAAATGCAGCCTTGTAGCTGAGTGGTCACAAGGGTGCTTGGAATTTTCTGGTCTGAGTTTATATGAGAAAAACTGATGAAGAGCTTTGAAGCAATACAATGACTTGATTGCAGTATGTGAAAGCATGAGTGGGGGCGGGGTGTGAGATATGTGTTCCAGAGGTCACAGAAAGATTTGACATACTGATCTCCTGACCCTCATGGAAGCTCCTTTCTGGAGGGTTAACCAGTGTGATCTGAATGTCAAGGGAATGTTCCTTTTTTTTTTTTTTTTTGGTATCTATGTTCTTATTTCTGACACTCAGTTGCTCAGTTAATGTTTCTATACTAAATTAAAGGGAAAGGAGATTTTTTTTTTTTCTCCTTTAAGATTCTAGAATCACGGGGAGACCCTTGGGTGGAATCATGTTGCTGTTATTTGTGATTTTCGTATTGACATGTCTGGGTTGCATGAGGAAATGGACTGTCATGGGTCAGGCTCTCAGTTAACTGCACCTGGGAGACCAGCACTTGCTCAACCTGCTTAGCCCTGACCCTGACCCTCAGACCAATTGCAAACTCCTCAGAGCCAGCATCACCTGATAGGCTGAGGCTCACCACAGCCAGAGGTCTCTACCTTTTTCCAATTTGGATCATTATTCAATTCAGTGAGCATGTATTGAATGCCTACTGCATGCTGGACAGTGAGTCCACAGCAGAGAATAGAACGTGAGTGATCCTAACACTCAAAGAATTCAGTGGCTCAAGGTGCCCTGAACCGAGCTTAAGACCCGTGGTCCTGGCTTTGGTTCATACATATTTCTGAGGCTCTGAGGTGGTTTGGATTGTGTGGATTCTTAGTGTGGGTGGAGGTCCTGGGTAAAGACAAAGGAAATGTTTTCATTATCCTAGGAGAAGCCTGGTTCACTGGATATCCTATTCTGCAATTTACTGTGCTTGACATTGCTTCTTAGAAATCACTGTAGTTTATTTCCTATGGCCTAAGCTGGGGTTTATTCAAAAGGGACCGATTTCATTGAGAGTGTACATTTATTTTAGTACAGAAAGCCTCAGAGTGGCTAGTAGCTGCAATGTGAATAAAAAGAGTGAAAGGTTAAATACATGATTTTAAAGTTCCCTTTTGTGAGACATTATATTTTTGTTTTTAAGCTCTAAATTTTAATTTGATTTCACTATTTAAACCAATGAATTAAACATCATATATTTTACCATGAGAAGACTGGCTGTTTGGAAAGGAAAAGGGAAGGCATGGGAGAAAAAAAACATTTATGGAATACTCCTTATGTCCCTGGCATGTAAAACATATCATTCTGATTTTCCCCACATTGGTTGATCAGGAGGGCCAGGATGACAATCTCCATCTTTCAGGAAATTGTGGTTTCGAGAGGTAAATACCTTGTCCTTGGTCACACAGCAAAAATCTGAATTTAGGAGGTCTGGCCTAGATGCTACTGTACCACCACTTCTCCCTTCCTTTTTTTTTTTTTGCTTTCCTTTGGAATCCTCATCCATTAATTTTCTAACTTTCTTATCTGCTACTTTGGATTCAGTTCCTTTTTATCTTTTTCTCCCATAGTAGAAAAGTTGAGAGGCCTCCCCTGGTTCTTTGGATGGTTTTTCTTTGCAGACATTCCTTCTCACTTGGGGTTTTTTTCGGTCACTTTTGCTGCAAGCTTCTCTCTTTCTTTGGTGAGAAAACCCTGGAAACCCACCCTGCTTGTATGAGAGTCTAGGAAAATCAGGAATATCTCCGAGGGTGTGGAAGGGGGGGTAAGGCACAAGTTCCATGTAGATTCCCGTGCAGCGAGCGGGGAGCTCTTCCGCCCTACCCTGCCTGGACAGGCTGAGGGAGAAGCCTGCAGACCCCTTCAGACCTTCCATGCAAGACAGCTGAGCAGTGGGGCTCTGCATTTTTTTTTCTCTGTTCTTAGAAATAGTAATTGAGTAAAAATGTAAGTGAGCATATGCCAGGGGGCAAGCGTCCAGGGTCAGGGTGAATTTCTCCATGCTGAGTGTGATTCTGAACACTCGTTAAGTGGAGCCGGCCCCTGCCAAGCAGCTCCAGGGCCATCCCTGTCACCTTGAGTGAACTGCCTCTCCATTCCAAGGAGATACTGGGACTGGTTGGAGGAAGCGTGAGGCCTGTAGCGCCTTTTGCTTCTCCCACTCTTTAACCTGGGTGCTGTTGATTACAACGTTTTCTGCCACCAGTGATTAGACTGGCAGCACTGATGCTTCATCAGCTTTATATAAAATACCCTGGAGGATGAAATAGTCCATGCTCCTCACAGCCCATGTGACTGCAGCATCATTTTTCTCTTTTTAAATCTGTTATCTCCAATAATATTGGTTAAGACCAGGGTTGTCTGCCTAAACATTTAGAAGAAGCCAGAGGATAAGCAGATAAGCAGTGGAGACAGCCTCTCTATGAAGGAGCGGGTTAACAGTCATGATGGTGAATTTAATTTTTTAAAAAAGTATTTACTGAGTCAGAGGCTTTTAAGTAGCTCAGTTAAGAAGGAGACACGGTGTTTCACAAAGGATGGTCTGCATTTGTGTCTCCTGAGGCATCCAGCAGATTCCCTGGCCCCACCTCACACCTGCCGAGTCAGAGCTACCGGGCTGTGTGGAGCTGCCGAGTCCATGCATCTAGACAAGCGCGGCAGGTGCTTCTGAGCGCTCTGAGGCCTGCAGCTGCTCCCGGCAGGCAGCGAGCCTCTCCTGCCGATCTGTTTGCTCAGCCAACCGCATGCAGGGAGGCAGTTCCCGCGGGACCTGTGTTTGATCAGCTGGTCCTCCGAGTGTGGGATCGTGAACCCACAGCCCCACTGGGGTTTTGCCCTTTGCTTTCCATTTTCCCAAATGAGTATAAATATTGAGGTAGACTTGTAGTTAATAGCATCATGTGTAGCCTTGCTCCCTGTTCACCACAGAGGAGGACAGTGAGTGTGCAAGGAAGTGAATTAATCATATGGGGCGGGTGACAGGGGCCTATTTTGGAAGTTACAGATGCAGTGAATTCCTGCACTCAGGAGCCTTCAACCAGGCAACTGTGGAGTGGGAGGGGGGTTTTTGAAGCGTAATGCTTAATGTGTAAGTAACATATTATTTGGTATATAAGGTAGCGTGTAATCCCCTGTGGTAGCATTTGGTCAAAGCCCTTGGCTCTTCATGGCCTGAATCCTGTCCTGAGAAGACATTCCGTGGGGTAAGGCCTTAGCCAACAATGGAAGGTAAACTCTACTATCTCAGCCACACTCAGTTTCAGGTAACTGCAGGTTTCTCTTTCTAAATGGTGTTTTTCTGAAGATGCATTAGAGCAGGTAAGAATGTGACCAAGCTATTAAAAAGAAAAGTTAATGATAAATTGCTTGGCATTTTCTCTGTTCGACCCTGTGCCTTCTGATATTCTGATGGTGTTTTTGAACCACCTAATACTTTGAATCCAGACATAGGGTATGACTATTTTATAACTACTGTAATTTTCTTGGCCATTGAACTATTTAGAGAAATACCTGCTTCTCCTACGGGTCCTACATCACTCAATGGCCCACCTGGATATTGAAATATGAGAAGAATTTTGTCTTCTTCCTTCACATTGGGTAGTGTTAACTTCACTTCCCGAAAACCTTCAGTTAAAAGAGCTCTACGTTGACTATAAATATAGACTACATATATAGTAAAATAAATGACAGATGTATCCAGAGACTATGAAAAGACAAGGGCAACAAGGGGACAGTCTTATAATATAGGAGTTCATTCAACAGTATTTGCGGAGTATCTGCTTACATCAGGCGCCACTCTAGCTATTGGTGATACCATCAGTGATTCAAATAGCAAAACTCCTTGCCCTTTGGGGAGATTACATTCTGGTGGTATAAGACAGACAATAATAAAGATTAAATAAGAATGTTAGAATTTGATAACTGTTAAAGAAGAACGTAAAGATTGGTCGGGGGAGGCAGAGGTGAAGCACTGTTTTAAATAAGCTGGGCATGAAGAAGTCATTTAGAAGGTGGCATTTAAGCAGAGACTTGAGGGACGTCAGAGAGTAATCTGGGGCTGTCTGGAGAAAGGACATTCTATTCTACTCTGGCAGAGGGAATAGCAAGGATTATCAAAAGTGTCCAAAAGAGATGAGATTAGAAGAGATAATTAGGGGAGGGTGATGTGGGGCCTTGTAGCCAATAGTGAGGTATGTGGCTTTTCTACTAAGTAAAATGGAGAGAAGGGTGTGTTTTAGCTAAGGGGGTACTGTGGCTGTTAAGTTGAGAATGGTACATACCTAGGGTGGCCAAGGTGGAAGCAGGACATCTTTGGAAGGCATTGCATTTTGCATCTTGCCATTCGTTAATGGCATTGTGCAGCTGCATTTCTAGGTGACATGGAGCCATAACAATAATCTCAAAGACGGGTGCTGTGGCTCATACCTATAATCCTAGCATGCTGGGAGGTCAAGGTGGTAGGATCACCTGAGCTCAAGAGTTTGAGATCAGCCTGAGCAAGAATGGGATCCTGTCTCTACTAAATATAGGAAAACAGGGTGGCACCTGTGGCTCAGTGAGTAGGACGCCGGCCCCATGTACTGAGGGTGGCGGGTTCGAACCCGGCCTCGGCCAAACCGCAACAGTAACAGCAAAATAGCCAGGCATTGTGGCAGGTGCCTGTAGTCCCAGCTACTCGGGAGGCTGAGGCAAGAGAATGGCCTAAGTCTAGTGGTTGGAGGTTGCTGTGAGTTGTGACGCCACGGCAGTCTACAGAGGGCAATAAAGTGAGACTCTGTCTCTAAAATAAATAAATAAATAATGCAAGCCAGGCAAGGTGGTGGGCCCTGTAGTGCCAGCTACTTAGGAGACTGAGGCAGGAGCAGCGCCTGAGCCCAGGAGTCTGAGGTTGCAATGAGCTATGCTGACCCCAGGGCACTCCACCCAGGGTAGCAGAGTGAGACTCTGTCTCCAAAAAAAAAAAAAAATCTCAAACAGACTTGACTTGTGCTGAGTTTTTTCTTTACCAACTAGTTTGGTAGGCAGGCTACAGTGTGTTTTCTGTTTGATTGTTTTTAGTGAATAGTTGTGAGTTATTTGCAACTCATCTCCTTCCTTTCTGAAAACAAGCCAGCTCTGCACTCTTCTGTGTGTGAAAATAGCCCTTTGAGTCTCTCGTCTTATGCTGATGTGTGTGGAATGGCGGCTGTTGGAAGTCTGTCCTTGTTCTAATGACTAGTCCTGGCCCTCTTTGACTCCATGGCTAGGACACATGGCACTAAACTCATAAGTGACCATTCTTTGGCCTTAGGAGAATGACGATCTATCTTTTTTGTGTGAAACAGAAGGTCAGACTTGGAAGGATCCGTGAATCTGTCCAGCTGTGCCATGTGCGTGAAATAGAAGGACTTTTGCCTAGACTTTGAAATGAGGTCACAGAGTATTTTTAAAGCTAATGTCTCTTATCATTCAAAAAGCATTTCAGTTGGACCAGAGTTTGCTTTCTAATTCTTCAGTTTTGAATAGCAAGACTTTACACTGGCATGCGTAGGAGAAATATCAACTGTGTCTACTGTGTGCCAGGTGATAGATGTAGGAAGAAACACAGATCCTGTGCAGGGAGCCTACATCTCAGTGAGGAACCCGGCCCAACCAAACCGACCAGCAAAAACAAACCCCAACACAGGTGGCTGATTACAAGTAAGACACCTGAGGAGCCAGAATAAGAATTGCTTAACTTGGCCCAGCGAGGTGAAGGAAGCATCATCGAGAAAGATGATCTTTGCCGCAAAAGATACCCTTTGAGGTTGTGGCAATAGAAAGCTGTTTATGTTTTCTGGAAGGAGAGGATGGGCCACTTCCATGTCAGTTCCTCTGTGAGCTTGCATGACTGCCATGTTGGTGAACCGCAAAACAGCAAGAAATGTTAGTGTGGTCTTGGAAAAAACTTGATGTATTCTTAAAAGAGAACTGCTTTGTGGGCGGCTCCTGTGCCTCGGAGGAGTAGGGCGCCGGCCCCATATGCCGGAGGTGGCAGTTTCAAACCCAGCCCCAGGCAAAAACTGCAAAAACTAAAAAAAAAAAAAAAAAAGAAAGAAACGATGGATTTGAGTCGAATTTATCAACTGTCATTAATTAAAAAAAAAAGAGAGACATCTGTTTTGAAATACTGAGACAGGAGAACAGGGCAATAGCACAATATCGAGTGTTTGTAAGCCAAACTTGATGCATTCAGAAGACATAGCAGGGTGGCGCCTGTGGCTCAAAGGAGTAGGGCACTGGCCCCATATGCTGGAAGTGGTGGGTTCAAACCCAGTCCTGACCAAAAAAAAAAAAAAAAGAAGACATAGCAGAACCGTTGTATGTAAATATCCATGTAATGATGTGCTGTGGTATAAATGGGACTCTATGGAATATGGCATTTGCTTTTTATAAACTCAAGGCCACTATCTAGAGCTTTTCTCTCAATCTCAATGTCTCATTCATATTAGATGGCCTAGTGTGGGTTTGCTGTGGCTCTGCTCTGTGGGACCAGGGCAATGCCAACTTCATTGCAGAACCAGGAGACACAGCAGGTGGCTGCTAGGGAAGTCACATGGCCATGCAGGAAGGGGACAAAGGGAGAGGATGGTGGGGATATACCCGGGGGACAGGGACAGCCAACATTTTAAACAAGTGATATAGAGTATTAGGAGTTGCAGAAGAGAGAAAGATTTCACCCATGTTAACACTTTCTGTTTTGTGGGTGTAGCAAATTAGCTCCACATAATTGGTATATCTGTGGAAACGTGGGGGGGGTGCTTTATGGTAGAGATTTACTAGTACTTTGTAGGTTGATTTCCCTCCTTTTTTATTAGTGCCATTCTCCTCCAATGGAAACAAGTTAGTCTGGTGTAAAAGGTGCAGTTGGATGTACCGGGTTTCTATAGCAAATTCTGATGTGTTAGGAGATCTCTGAAATTCAGGCTTACCTTTAAAACATGTGACATCCTTTAGCCTTAGAGTCTTAAACTGTCCCTGTGGTCCTGACATGCATAGCAGGATCTGGTAGATGTTGTCCACAGCAAGGATTCAGGCTAAGTTTCCATGAGAACCTGTAGGTGCATACCTGGTTGCTTGAAGGAGCATGACTTTCCTGTTCCTTATCTCTCTTGTGTGAGTTCCACCCCAACGTAAACACTATGAGCCTTGTAGTTCCCTAGACCTGCCTACTCTGAACTTTGGCCTCCCGACAGTGACCCAGCAGGTAGTTTGTTTAGAGTCGTGCTCCTACCTGTTTGATCCTGTGAATAGACTGTAAAAGGAACCCTGCCTGGCACTGGGCATCTGCGGCGTGACCCTCAACACAGTGACAGCAATCTGCCCTGACCACCCCCGAGCCTGCTAGGTAGCTTGGTACTTGCAAGATCATAAATAGTCATTTCTACAGCCTATTCTTAGTAGCAACAGATGCTGGGCTTTTCCAGCCTGCTCTCAGGGTCAGTGGTGGGAAAGAGAAGAAAAAAATGAAAGCATTGTTTTGCACATGGCTGGACATCTGTATTTCTGAATTGCCCTGTTGTGTGTATGATGCAACTGCTGGAGCTGTTTTGCTGAATGTGAACTTTGTCCACCGGCTGGAGTCTAAATTGGTTTTGGATTCTTCTGAAATCTAAATAGTCAGACCATATTTTTCTAATATTCATTTGGATTGTATCTTTGTTCTGAAGTGGAGCTGACTCCACATGTGTTTACGTCGGCAGCTGGGGTTGCTTCTCTGTTATCCTGGTTCTTCTTGCTTGTTTTCCCAAGACAGCTATTTCCCTCATCCACTGCCCATACAGGAGACCAGAACAGACTGTGGCCACTCTGATTGTAAGGATCATTCACACTGGTGTCATTGTCAGGAAAGGAGCAAGTGAAACATTAAGAACAGCTCACCCACTAGGTAGAGTTAAACAGCTAACCCATGACAGAGACTTGGACTGGGCTTCAGATATCGAAGTGGTTAGTCCTTTGTTGGGAGCTTTGACTGTCAAAGCTATGGTTTCTGAGAGCCCTAGCGCAGAGGTTCTCAACTTCACTACCCATCACAGTCACCTGGGGAGCATTTAATATATGACTTATGTTACTTAGGCTGGGGCTCACATCTAGAACTTCTGACTCAGTTGATCTGGTGAAGGACTTGGGATCTTTAGTTTTAGAAAGCTCCCTCCCCAGAAGATTCTAATCTGCAGCCGGATTTGAGAACCTCTGGTTTGGGGAGTTTACATAGTTCTTGATAAAGCTGTGTGGCTCTGTCTAGCTACTCATGTTATACTTTGAATTTCTGCATGAAGAAAAGGCCAGGTGCAGTGCTCACGCCTATAATCCTAGCACTCTGGGAGGTCTAGCTGGGAGGATTGCCTGAGCTCAGGAGTTGGACACCAGCCTGAGCAAGAGCAAGACCCTATCTCTACTAAAAATAGAAAGAAAACTAGCCAGGTGTAGTGACGAGCTCCTGTAGTCCTGCTACTTGGGAGGGTGAAGCAAGAGGATTGCTGTAGCTTCAAGAGTTTGATGCCACAGCACTCTACCCATGGTGACAGAGTGACTGAGACTCTGTCTCAACAAACAAACAAACAAACAAACAAAAACAAAAGAAAAGGCATTTATTTGAATTGGGTTGTTGATGGATGGGGAGGGTGGATTCTGGCTTTAATAGTAATGTGATTAATAATGCTAGCAAATACTGAATAGTTATATTAAGCTCTCGGCTAATCTCCATATTAGCACTATGCATAGACACTGTTATTATTCTCCATTTTATCAGTAAGGAAACTGAATTTTACAGACATCATATGTGATTTCCCCATGATCACACAGCTAGCAAGTGACTGACCCAGACCTTGAACCTAGTCTGTCTAACTTGAAAGCTCATCATATTAATCACTCCCCAAAGATGATAAATGTAAATTTACATAAGAAAAATGTGGTGAAAAAAATGAGACATCAGAAAAGGAGACTCTGCTGAGTGTGAGCCATATGTATCTGTGTACAGTAGGGAGTCATTCTTCTTTTCTGATAAAGGAAAAAGATACGTTTGGATGTATTTCTTTTTTCTCGTAAGTGCAGTATTTTTTCTCCTACAAACTGATGAAAGTTTAAGGCAGGCTGCAGAACCCAAGGGCTTGAATGCTGGCATTAGAAGTAAGCAGGAACCTCTGAGCTTAGCTCATGCGTATTCTTTGCATTCCCCATTTGAAAAGTGGATGGTTTCTTCTCATGTGAGTTTAGACGGAGCTTGACTGCATGCTTGCAGCTGTTCTCTTGCCTGGACTGGGTATAATGAGAGCGCAATATAAAATCGTGATGTTTTTTAATTGTGTCATCTGAATAGGACAACTGTTTTTGTTGTTTTCTGCAGACTGTAAGTCTGAGTACTTACTTTTGACTTAAATGACTGTGTTAATTCTCTTAAGTCCATTAAAAGACTGAAAAAGTACCATCATCTATCAATGGGCAGGATCCTGGTAGGCTTTCAATCCTCACAATCATGACGGAATCTTATAGATTGAGCTATCCAGTAAGTATTTGTTAAATGAAGGCATGAATATGGACTTGAATATTCACTATGAAGTGAATGAATATGGACAATAATAGGACTAGTGCCCTGTATTTTGCTAAGGTCTTCTTGGGAAATAAGAGCAGGCTTAGTCCATTGGGATGCTCCTAGTTTCTCCATGGGGCTCCAGTGTCTGCCTGCCAACTCCTGACTGCCTACCTTTCTGTACATTAAGCAAGCATATCAGTAGACCTTTCAAAGAAATCTTATCATCATTGGCCTTTGTTTATATCTCTTAGCCTTGCGATGCTGACTTTTTCTTCACGCTAAGTAGCATTTTTCATATTATTAATGTAAGTTAGAAAAAGTGCAGCATCCCCAGGGCACAGAAGGAGGGGGAGAGAGGCTGCTTGCCAGCCCATGAGAAAAATGAGAAGCCCAGCTTTGTTGCATTCTTCTCCCCTGCTACAGGGACACCTGGAAAAGGCCCTGTTCCCTCTGTGAGTTCAAACTGCTGCCACTGGAGTTATAAAGGGATATTTAGGCCTATGTTCTTGAGTCTGTAATCATACAGCCAAAGCGTTTTTAGGGCTCTTCTTGTCTCAATCTGATTTCTGCTTGAAACTTTAACACAAGCAGGCTTCACTGAAATACTTTTAAACGATTCTCTGGGTGGTGTAGGAGGGCTTGGATTAGTACTACAGCCTTTAAACAGTTTTTTTTAAATTCTTTTTTTATTGCTAAATATCCAACAGGCTGAATGGAGGAAATTCAAGTCTAACCCTGGAGGGACCCCTGTTTAGTCATCTGTCTAGACACACGAGTTCACATAATGGGCCTTTCTGTTTCTTTTGCTTTGTGTAACAGACGGTGGTCCCTTCCTCTTTGTGAAGATGTCAACCTTTGGTTTTTTGATCCCAACCTGCTGTTGATAAGCCAAGAAAGCGACTCACACATGAACCAACAATACTTTGGGGTGTGATAATTAGTCTATGATATACTGGGAAGAAAAGACAGGCTTTGCAGAGAAGAGACATGGGTAAAATGCTGTCTGTGTCACATCGGGCAAGTCATTTACCTTTTCTGAACCTCATTTTTCTCTAAAAAATGAGAATTTAATGAAAAAACAACCCTACTTCTTAATTTTTTTTTTAAAGAAAGAATCATCTAAATATAAAAAGGTTTTTTATATAGTGGGGCTGAACAAATTTTCATTTGTTCATTCATTCATTGAAAAATGTTAGGTGATCATTGAAGCTTTGAACCTTTTTGCTTGCCTATTCTGAAAACCAGAGACAAACTAGAAATTCTAGCCCATGTTTCTAATATCATATTGGCATATACTGGGAACAGTGAGCTATAATTTTTTCAAAGTCTAGAAAAAATAAAAAGTAATGCTGGTTTCTCAGAGGAAAATAATATTGGAGATAGTTTTTAAAAATATGAAGTATCTATAATAGTAGTCAAATTTATAGAATCAAGAAGGGGAATGGTGGCTGCCAGGGATGGGAGGAGGGGACAAGGGAAGAGTTACTAATAGATGGGCATAAATTTCAGTTAAGTAGATGAATAAGCTCTAGAGATCTGTTGTGCAACATTGTACCTATAATTAATAATAATATATACTAAGTTTAAAAATTTGTTAAGGAGGTGAGTCTCATGTCAAGTGTTCTTACCAGAATAAAAATTTTTAAAAATGTTAGAAGCAGTAAGCAAGACGGAATAGCATTCTTTGTCTTATTATGAAAGCCAGAAACTCTCTGAACTTGCCCAAAGTGTGTGTTAATAACTATTTCTACAAAAGGGTGGTACATCACCCATCTCAATTCCTTGTCATTTTACTTTAAGCTCTGCTGAGATGCTTCCTGAAAACAATGACCTGGAAGATTTTGTTTTATTCCATTCAATTCTGTTAATATTCACTGAGCACGTACTGCTTCAAGGGCTTGGTGCCTGAATTAAGCAGGTGGAAAAAATAAGAGATAAATCAGATGGATGGATTCCTCCTGGAAGAGGCAGCACCAGTAGCCCCAGAGGGAAGGCACCCAAATCCCACAACCTAGGTTGAGGTGTAGAGGTGTTATTATTTCCAGTTATCCAGCACTGGGCAAGTTCCTCTTTAAGCCTCAATTTCTCATCCCCTATTTAAGTAGGATAATTCAAGCGGGTACCCAACAGATGTTATGTTCCAAATGACTAATAATGTAACTTTTGCTGTTGTTTTATTTGTCTTATTATTTTTATTAATTATTCCTGCCCTCAAGTAGCTTATAGCTCATTTGGAGAAGACAAATTTATAAACTACCCTACATAAAGCAGGAAAAGAAAACATCGCTGAATGACATTTCTAAGCATGCAATAGAACAAGGAAATAGAAAGATCAGTCTCTTCTTCAGCTGTTACAGGATAGAAGCAAATGACATCTATGTTGTTAGCAGAACTTTTCACATTTCATAGTATAGTTCATGACATTTTCATATGCTAAAATTCCATTAGAACCTGGTGCTTTATATGGCTTTGGATATGGTATTTGTGAGTCATGTCTCTTTCAATACAACTGCAATCAATAAAAAACCCCAGTAAAATGTGGTTAACCACAAGGACATCCCTCCGCACCAACTCCACCTCCAAATCAGCACTGTGATTCATTCAATTTAGTGCTCCTGCCCCCATGTACTTTACACTGGGAGATACTTAGGCTTCTTTAGGTACAGGGAACAGAAGTCTTTCTTTTCTGCTGGTCACTTACCCTTCTGTTGCTCAGCCTTGTTGCCCAGCCCTGATCCCTGGGAAGCCCAGTCCTGTCGTGTACCCTGGGAGGCTGGGACTAGGGGGAAACTCTGCCCAGGTTCATGGGGAAGCAGGACAGATGTTTCCAAAGCATGCCATTTGGGGTTCCAGAAGGTCTTACTGGGTAAAAATCTTTTCTTTCTTTCTTTCTTTCTTTTTTTTTTTTTTTGTGGAGACAGAGTCTCACTCTATCGCCCTCGGTAGAGTGCTGTGGAGTCACAGCTCACAGCAACCTCAAACTCTTGGGCTTAAGCGATTCTCTTGCCCCAGCGTCCCAGTAGCTAGGACTACAGATACCCTATAATGTCCTGCTATTTTTTATTGCAGTTTTCATTGTTGTTTAGCTGACCTGGGTCATTGTTGTTTAGCATACCCTCCTTGTATGTGGCTGGCGCTGTAAACACTGTGCTATAGTCGCCGAGCCTAAAAATCTTTTCTTCTCTTTTATTACTATAACTCTGGCCTCTTCCTGTATCTTCTTTGAAATGAAGCCGATCCTTAGATGAGGCCTCCCATTTGGCGCCCCTCCTTGGCTGTAATTCATTACTCACATCTAGATGTTTCCTTTTTCCTTTTCCTTACACAAAAGGGACCTGAGGCATGAACCATGAGCTCACACAGAGAGAGGGAAAAAGAGGAGAAAGGAAAGTAATAGAAAGAAAGGTGTGGGGATGGTGTGGTGAGAGCAGCCTTCACCCACCTCCTTCTGAGGCCTGTGGCCGGCGCCCTCCCGAGCAGCATTTCCCAGCCTGCTCAGGTGAGGAGGGTGTCTGTTTGTCAGCAGGTTCTCAGGATCACCCTGCAGTCCTGGAATCATGATCTTCTGCCACCCACAGGGGAAATCTGACCTTATTAGTACTTTAGTTGTATAAGGGACCAAGAGAATGTAGTATCTTTTCTTTACCCTTATGAAAACGTCATGCCTAGTGCTCAAATTCACTTTCATATTTTTTTCAACATTGCCATTTTGAAAGGTATTTATTTAAAAGTTCTGAGATTAAATATCTGGAAGGTAAGATAAACACCCTTTTTTCTGTTCTTGTGCCTGAGAGAAATTCATTTGGTTAGGGAAGATCAAGTTTAAGTCCACCAGGTATAATATAATCTCATTTTACCATTTTCCATTACATGCCTTTAGTTAATGGAGAAAGATGGGTCTAAAAATGTCCAGTTGCATTTAGCTTTTTTTAATGTAAGGAACTAGTTACCTTTTGGGAAGTACCTCTGTCTACTTCCTTGTCCTGAACTTATCATTTGCTCAAGAACATCAGCATAATAACATAATAACTTTACTTACATGTACTCTAGGTACTCTTCTAAGCACTGTGAGAGATACTGGTTCATTTGATCCTGGCAATAATAGGTATTATTATTTCCCCCATTTCACGGATGAGGAAACCAAGGCAGAGGGAGATTAAATCACTTGCCCAAGCTATTAACTGATGCAGCTGGGATACCCACCCACCGAAGTTCACATTAATTAGAAGTTCGAGTCAGTTACCAGTCATGTGACCCCAGAGCAGTGGTGTAGCGTAATAGTTAAGGCACAACTTTCAGAATGAAAATGACCTCGCTCTGTATGTTTGCAGCAAGGCACTCCACTCTAGAAGTAGATTCCACCTTGCCTAAAATATATAAATGACTGTGCTATCAAGCTAAGTTAGACACACGAGTGGTATGCACAACTACCAGACTCCTCAGAGCCCACAACTGGGAGGAGTAATCAGCATCCTAAGTTCTTTTTAGATGCTTTTTTTTCTTTTTATAAAGCTAACCCCTTTGATTAGCAAACAGTACAAATGTTTATAGAGTTGGAGGATTTTTAATATCTTTATTTGAATTGCACAAAGCGGCCAAATGTAGTTTGGCCCTAGGCCGCAGAGTATATATGTCTGGGTGCCAAGAAGCAACTGCGCTCTGCCTGGGATGCCAAGCATTCCAGACCTGTTACCTTGTAAGTGTAATATTTACCAGATTTTTGCTTCATCTGGAGATGAAGAGCAGAGCTGAATAGAGTTGAGGCAGGTCAGGCTGCTGGGAAAGCAGCTCAGCGTTAGGAGGAATCCCTGAATGAGCCGGGATGGTGAACAAACATTTGCCAGAAACAGAGCTTTGACTGGTAACTTGGAATCTAGGAAAAAAAATACTAGAGGCTAACACCTTGGGGTGCTTACCAGAGGTGAGGCACAGTACTAAATGTTTTGCTTTCACGATTCTGTCTTAGCCTCACTGTGCTATGAGACAGAAGCTATTATGAATCCCCTTTATAGGCAGGGAAGGTGATGTTCAGAGAGTTAGGTGGATTGTCCAAGATCACTTCTGTTTTGCTCCAGGGCCTCTTAGTATTTCAGTTAAACTGGTTCAGAGTCAGGAATGGTGGTACATCAACCAAAGCCAAAATCATACTGCATACTCCGTCGTCTGCTGGCTCTCACTTTCTCTAATCTGCCAGCTGCTCTACAAATTAGGCATTGTTAACATTTTACAGATAAGGAAACTGAGGCCTGAGAGCTTAAGAAATTTGCCAACGGCCATACTTTTACATGGCAAAGCCAGGAGTAGGGTCCTGGATTGGCAGGATCCCAAATACCAAATCTCTTTGTGTTAATACATGTCGTCTTCATTCAGTGCCAGTGACAAGATCACAGAACCAAACCTTAACTCTGTACAAGCTCAGCTCTCCATGTTGTTCCTAAAAGATGGGATTTGAGGCAGAGTTCCAGACGTCTGTACTGAACTTTGCATGTCAATAACAGAGCTCATAAATGAGATAGGGTTACTAAGAGCATGGGTGTGTAGACATGCACATGCACGTAGTGGGGCAATGTTGGTCTGGAGTAGGGAAGAATTCCTTTCAAATTGAAGAAATTAGCAGGTGCCAGCACCCATGCCCCACCTCAGGTTTTTCTCCTCTGATGTATACGTGTTAAAGGGATTCCTGCAGGTAGACAAAAATACACAGTGAAGTTTGGCTCTGGTTTTTCCCTGCATTTACCAGATGGGGCTGCCTTTAGAACTCCCTCAACTCATCTGGGAAAAACATTTTTTTTTTAAGTGTTTATGTGAAAATTCAGCCATAGCATTTGAAATAGCGTTCCCACACCTGCTGTGTTCACCCTGCAGTGCTCAAGCCTGTCTTCCAAGGAAGTTGCAGATATAAACTGATGAACCATCTTGCCTCGAGGCCCCTCATCCTTTGTAAGAACGTTTATTTAGCTACTGGTCCTTTTGCTTTCAGTGACTGTGCTTTGGTTGAGTCTCATCCAAGAAGCAATACTTTGAGCTGAAGGTGGAAAATTATAAAAGCAAAGGTGTGAAAGGAAGCTCTTTGGTTAATGTTGTTAGCGGGCAAACAGTCACCCCCAGCTTGGAGTGTATGTGCTCCTGACACAGGAACATGATTGCCAATGCCGGGAGCAACTTGACGTCCAAGTGGGTCTTTGGCTTCCTGCAAGAAAGAATTCAGGAGTGAGCTGACAGAACAAAATGAAAGCAAGGTCTGTTCAGTAACTAGAGAAAGTTAGAAAGTCTACTCCACAGAATAGAAGCAAGTTTTGCCTGTAGAACAGAGCTAGCCCCCTGGTCCTGTTGTTTTTTTATTGAAGGAACTGGCCTAAACAAGGGGGGAAATCTTTATGGAAGAGAAGGTGTTTTTTTACCATCCTGGTTTTAACCGGTTGGAACTTGCCCTGCCTTCATCCTGTTTTGATCAGGGCAATTAGGAACTTTGTTTTGAGACTTCCTGACTCAGTTAGGCAATGCCTGTAGCAATGTCTTATCTAAAGCAATGTCTAGCCAGGCACAGTGGCTCATGCCTGTAATCCTAGCACTTAAGGAGGTCAAGGTGGGTGGATAGCTTGAGCTCATGAGTTTGAGACCAGCCTGAGTGAAAGCAAGACTCCATCTCTACTAAAATAGAAAAACTGAGGCAACAGGATCACTTGAGCCCAAGAGTTGGAGGTTGCTGTGAACTATGACGTCACAGTACTCTACCCAGGGAAACATCTTGTCTCAAAAAAAAAAAAAAATACTATGTCCAAAGTAATACCTAAAGCAGTGTCCTCCAGTTCCCTGTCTCATTACACCACATAGAGATAATACTCCTCCTTAATGCTAAAGGGTTTTGCAGATTTGTCTTTTGTAGTTTCTTTCTATTGATTTTATCGGCATAGGCCTTGGCTAGCAGTGGAGGAGTACAAATCTCTGGAAACCTGTTCCAAAGGCTCCAGTGACAGGATGCACTTATGTTTTGGATTGGCTGGTGGTCTGGGTTGGAAGTCTTGTATTAGTATTATCTTAGCATGAGATTGTTGTAACCCAGAAGAGACAAATTTCCTCACTGTGTTCAACGAGAAGGTTGAACACAGTGAGGAAGGAGTAAAAACATAGTAACTGACAGACCCGGTAATGGGAGAAGTCAAGTAATGGATGGGACATGTTTTTTGATGGAGGACCATATATTTCCTGTTGATATGGTTCTGGCATTTTCAAGCCATTTGTCTCCTTGTAAAAGGTTGTTAGCCCTGGTTTTAACCTCTCCAGAGGAGCTACTATAAAAGGAACAAGATGTATTTGTGAGGGCACAAACTTCCCCTTGTTTTGTCAGTAGGTAGTCCACGGCCATTTAGTGATCTGTCACCTAGTTGGTGAGAGAATCTGTAAGAGTTTGGAGGACTTTGAGACCTTGACCTGTGTCTTTTGGATTTTTTTAAATGATGAGAGGCATGTTACCTTGGTCCCTTCACAGTCACCAGGAAGATAGCACAGGAGAGTGACTCCCAATGCTGGGAGCCACTGGATGTCCAAGTGGGTCCTTGGCTTCATGCAAGAAAGAGTTCAGGAGCAAGCGGACAGAATAAAGTGAAAGCAAGATTTATTCAGAAGCTATAAAAAGTTAGAAAGTCTACTCCCCAGGCAGAGCAGAGGCAAGTTCTCCCTGCAGAAGAGAAAACCAGCCCCTTGGTTCCTATTGTCTTTCTATTTAATCAATGGGCTACATAGGGGGAGGAAAATTCATGGAAAGGCAGTGCTCCCACCATCTTGGTTTTAACCAGTTGGAACTTGCCCTGCTTTCATCTTGTTTTGATCAGGGCAATTAGAAACTTTGTTTTTAGACTTCCTGACTCAGTTAGGCAGTTCCTGCAGCAAAGCCCAAGACAATACCTAAAGTGGTACCTGTCAGTTCTGGGTCTCCCTCCAAAACAAATTCAAACTTGAGCGGGACCACTGATTCAATAAGGGTACTTGCTGACGTGAGACTGATAAAAGGACCAGGGTAAGCAGTTGGTTGTACTTCCAAACTGAAGTGGTGAATGATTTTATATTTTTTAAGTAAACTTTAAGCAAACTGCTGGGAAAGCAGCTCAGCGTAAGGAGGTGAGCTCTGTGGAAAGTAGGAGTGGTTGTGTTTTGTGTTGGACATTGGGGCACAGGAACTGAGTCTGGAGGATGGTTTTCCATCACTTGGAATTTTAAACTAGAAGACAGGAGAAGTAATTTGCTTATACAAAACCAACCAGTTTGGGGATAAAGGAATCGAGATTAAGAAACGAAGACTTAAAGTTACCAATTCCTGCCCCCAGCACGGTGCTAAGATCATCTTCAGATGCCACCTCCAGTTTCAGCTGGAGTTCTATTCTGTGATGCACAGTCCTTTCCAGGCACTGGGAGCATATGAAGGAGTAAAGTGCTATTTCTCTTTCGGCCACTCGTCTCAATTTTTGAAAATGTTCATGGGGAGTGAGAAGGAGGTTGTTATAGGACACAAGCCTAGTATAAGTTGCTTTTAGAGTCTTTGTGAAAATAGTTGGGTTTTGAATTAAACATTGGGTGATGAGGAAAAGTTTCAACGGAGAATAAGAGACAAAAAGAAAGGCAATTTTCAACTAGGAGGAAAGAAAACTATGCCATGGAGTCTTGAATTCTTGGATTCTGCCTGTTGGATATTGGAGGAGAACCCTAGGATTGGATTCATGGGAGGTAGTCAGGGATTTATTTAGAAGGCTATAAGCAAGAATGGACTCACTTTTAGATAGAATCTGAAACCTCTGTTTTGTGAACACAGTCCCATGGGAGTTACAAGTGACCTTCAGTGTTCACAGACCTACAAGGTCACACAGGCACCAATAGGCTTCCCCGGCAAAGAGGAATTCTTACCAGGAAGTGGCAGCCCTTGCACAAAGCCTTCCTCCCTTCATCCACAATATGGGAGTTTTTCCAGAATGATTTTCACACAGCTACGTGTCAGAGGACATGCAAGATCGGATGATACGTGGTATATTCTGTGAGTCAGGGATATAACAAAATCAACCATAGGCTTCGGAAGAACTTCCCATGAAAGGCATTTTAGAGGAAGAAACACTGGTGTTGGAGTTCCCCATCCACAAAGGTAGCCAGTCAACATGCACTGATGAAAAAGTACCCCATTCTAGATCATGAAAATAATTGTGAAATGACACAGGAATGCTTTCCCTCCCCCTTTTCCTTTCTTTCCACATCGCAGTTCATCATTTATGATGATCTTGTGGTTGCTGTAACAGTTCTGCAAGAATGAGATTCTAAGAAAGTTTGTTTAAAGTTTTCTTAAATAATATAAAATCATTCACAGGGTATTTTTCCCTCTCCTCTTCCAGATCAATTTGATTCATTAAAAAAAAAAAAAAGAAAGAAAAGAAAACAAAAAAGTAAAAAAAGTAATTCAATAGCATGAAAATAGCATCTACCTTGTCCAGTTCTTGTGAGGCTTACACGAGATAATCCAGGCACGCACCAGCTGCTGTTACTGTTACTGGCCCCTCATGCAGAGAGAGGCCTGGCTTTCCAGGCAGTGGATTTAATGTGCATTTGCTTCATCTCTTTTTTTTGAGACAGAGTCTCACTTTGTCACCCTTGGTAGAATGCCGTGGCATCATAGCTCACAGCAACCTCAAACTCTTGGGCTCAAGTGATCCTCTTGTCTCAGCCTTCTAAGTAGCTGGAACTATAGGTGCCACCATGCCAGGCTAGGTTTTCTATTTTTAAGAGTGATAGAGTCTCACTCTTGCTTAAGCTGGTCTCCAACTCCTGAGCACAAGCAATTAACCTGGGTTGGCAGCTAAGAGTGCTAGGATTACAGGCGTGAGCCACCTGGCCAGCCTGTATTTACTTTTTTTTTTCTTTTTTTGAGACAGAGTCTCACTTTGTCACCCTCTGTAGAGTGCTGTACTGTCACAGCTCACAGCAACCTCAAACTCTTGGGCTCAAGTGATCCTCTTGCCTCAGCCTCCCCAGTATCTAGAACTACAGGCACCCGCCACAAAGCCCAGCTAGTTTTTTAAAGACAAGGTTTCTCTCTTGCTCAGACGGGTCTTGAACTCCTGAGCTCAGGCAATCCACCAGCATCAGCCTCGCAGAGTGCTGGGATTATAGGTGTGAGCCCCCATGCCTAGTCTCATCTTATTTTTTCTTAAGATCAGGGGCTGTGCACAGTTCATTCACACCCCTAGAGCCTGGCCAATAAGGACAGAAGGTGAAACTCAAATCTGTTCAGAATGAATGGTTAACATAAAACCTGGAGGGTGGCCGGGCGCGATGGCTCACGCCTGTAATCCCAGCACCGTGGAGGCTGAGGAGGGAGAATTGCTTGAGCTCAGGAGTTTGAGACTCGCCTGAGTGAGAGTGAGACCCCGACTCATGAAAAAAAATGGAAAAACCCAGCCCGGCGCCATGGCGAGTGCCTGTAATCCCAGTGGCTTCCGGAGGCTGAGGCAGCAGGATGCCCACAGCCGAGTCAGAGGTTGCAATGAGTTACCACGCCCACTGCACTCTACTCAGGGGCATAGGGTGGCACTGGGTCTCAACAAAAAAAATAAAATAAAATAAACCTGGAGGGTGACCCATTACGGTGAGTGCAGGGAGGAGAGGGAAGGTCAGTCAGTGAAGCCAGGACATCCCTGACTGCTGACAACAAATTGACTAAAAAAAAAAAAAGAGAGAGAGAGAGAGAATATTGGGTACAGGTGCATCAGGGGTGCCACAGGAGCACATGCAGTGCCCTGGCTGCCCCGCTTCAATTATTATTCATGGGGCTGATCTCACAGCCATCCTGAGAGTGAGTGGGGATCTGTGGTTTGAAATCCAAATGAACCTTTCTTACGTTTAGGGCAGATGTGGTGACTGTGAGGAACACCTGTTAGGAGTTAGGATCCGGGCTTGATTTTATTTTTTCCTGCACTTACTTAGTACTTTCTGGTTATTGGCTCTGAGCTTACTCTCTTTATCTGTAAAGTAGGAGTTCTACTTCCAAAGTTCTTTGCGGGGGTGGGGGGGGGGTAGAATCAGACAAAATAATGGAAGCAAATGCTTGTTATATTTGAATGCACTCTGGGAATGTCTAGTTCAGTGACGGGAGTTAAGCTTCATGCAGCAGCGCTACCTGGCACTTATTTATCAAAAGCACTGTCGCTGCATCGTCACACCTCAGCCTGACTAGAGCTCTGTGAAGTGGTCACCAGTTTACCAGGCACAAAGAGGAGCATGACCAGAGACCAATGGGAACCTTTACTAAGAAGTGTCAGTCCTTCGCATAAGCCCTTTATTTATTTTTTGACCATGATATTCGGGAGACTTTTACATGTCAAGACTAAGAGGAAACTCTGCTCACTTAACTGCATAAGACAGCACTGGGTCAGGAGCCAGAAAACCATAATGTGTGTCCGTGGCTGGAGTGGGGCTGATGAGAAGGAGCAGTCATATGGAGCTCATGGTGTCTCTTTCATAAGTCCAGTCTCGGAACTCTGAGTGCTGTCTTGTTCCTGCCTCATCCTTCCTCTTAGAGGAAATTTGAAGACTCAAATTACTGGAATGAGACTTGCCTATTAAGCCTCAGTACAGTGTTGCCGATCATTCAGATGGTTGCATTTTAATCGTCTTTGTTTTCTGTTGTTTCTCTTTGAATCTTGTTGAAAGACCGTGGCTGCTCTCAGAAGTGTCACTAATTGCTTTTGTGAGTAGCTCTATGGGAAGGCTCTTCATTGGAATTGGGACTGTTCTGGGATTTTCTGCTCTCTTGAAGTTCTATAGAACAAACCTTTGTCAGGAGGGGAAGAAACGTGAGACAATGAAAAGAGTATGGACTTGGGTTCAGATAGACTTGCTTTGCAGCTTCAGCCACTTCGAGCAAGCACTGTCACTAAGATAGTGCTTATATGAGATAGCCAGATGTCACTGAGGTTAAAAATGAGATTCTGTCGAAGAAAGCACCTTGTAAACTGTTTTCAAATGTTGGTAATGCTGGCAGTGACGTCTCCGTATATAGTTGTTTTATCACATAATCCAGTCAAGCTTATGCCTGCCACGGGTTCCTGAGATGAAGTTACAAACCGAGAAGCCAAGGCAGACCCAAGGACCAGCCTGGTTGTTTAATCCTTGAAGGCAGAGAAGGGGATGGCATCCATCCAGAGGTTGCTAATGCTCCTACTTCTCTTGCGATTTGTAACCTTTTCTGTATTCCTGGTTAGGAAAGTCTTATGGGTATCAACCTTTCTCCTTGGGCTGCTGGCATTCTATTAATAATATAAGCCTACCCTATCTATTCCTTATAGCAGTTTTTAGAGGCAAGTGCTAGCGTCACATTTTAAAGATACAAAAATGAATTGAGTCCCTACTTTTTGGCTGCTCTCCTTTGTCATGGTAAATACCTGATAAGGCTGTTAAAATACACAATCCGTGTCAGGTCATAAAGGGAGAAATTGCTTCTTCTCGGGAAGACTAACAAGAAGTGACACTGGGCTGGACCTTTGAGGATGAGTGGAATTTGCCAAATGTAAAGGGTTTCTAGGTGAAGGACTGATGTGACATGGCCATGGTGGCATGTGGCGCTAGCATTTGGGGATTGGAAGTAGTATCATGGGCTTCGGGCATGGGGCAGAGTGCGATGTGGGTGGCAGGGGAGTGAGGAGCAGAGGAAGACGACAGGAGTGCCTGTGAAACTGGAGAGGGAACTTGGGATCACGGCATTCAGAGGCAGACATGCGAAGTTCTCTCTTCAGGAACATTTGTCAAGACTTTTCACTTGTTAGAGGTTAAGAGAGAGGAAAGGAGGGTTATGAGCGGAAGTGAGTTTGCTTAGCACCTTGACACCTATATTACTAGAGGAGACAGGCCAAGCTACAGCAGGGCTGTGCTTTCTCACCTTGAACCTCAAGGGCAGGCGGAATCTCTCCTAGTCTGGATGGATGAGTCGAATCCAAGCCCATCATTACTTTGGACATGAGAGAACTGAGGCCTGGGGAAGCTGGTAATGCTTCACAGTAAGATCTGCAGAGAAATCGGTGATAGTGCCCTATCCTCTAAATGCTCCCATCTGAAAAGCCCTTTGTGTGTTGCCCCCACCGAATCCCTTCTCAGTCCGAGTGCTCACACCTGACCTTCTCGCTTTATTTACCCATACTACACTTATAAGAAAGGGTGGTCTGATTTATGGCTAGGGAAATAGAATGGATTCGACATTGACTGTCTTTATATATGAGACTCATAAAATGTTTTTAGAAATCTGGGATCTTTCTGTGAGATATTTAAAGGTGCTAAGCATGCCATGAAGTTCATGTCTCTGTCTGTGTCACCCCACCCCAACTGATGTTATTTGAGATGGAGGTGAATGCAACCTGGCAGGCCCATGGAATTTGATGTCTGTGTCCTCTGTAGAAATAGAAGCTATAGTTAGCGGACCCGGAACCCACAGAGGAAGGGCCATGGAATTAGACACAGCATATGCTTATACCACAGCTTTGGAGATGCCACACTCAGCTCTCAGAGCTCCCTGGCTTCCTTCTTACAATAAAATAGGGTCACGTACGGTCAGTTGGTTTCGATAAAAGGGATGAACTGGAGTGTTTAGAAGTCTGTCTGTGTTTGGGCTGCACTGATTGCCTGTCCGAGGCGGACTGAGGTGTGGGAGGCCATCTCGAAGAGAGGTCACAGCTGGTTTTCCCACATCCAGAGGGAAATTTTAAAAGTGCAGTAAACTGTTGGACAATTATGGATGGCTTGGAACACTGAAGAGTGATTTTGACATTGGGGCTGATGGCACTTCTGAGTCTTTGTTTTGCCTACTGCCACAGCTGCCTGTGCTCCAATCTCCCATCATCTACCACAAAAGAAAGAGCAGACATCTTTATCCCTGCTGAAATGTAGGGGACCTGGCATTGTCACTGCTTCTCCCTCTCTGATTCTCATCTCCACCTCATTCCCAAAGCACCATTTACAGAGAAGTTCACCGTATGTCATGCGGGAGCCGCAGAGTAGCTGATCCTTGGGGTGACGCCTGAATATAAATCTCTTCCTTCATCCTGGTCCCTTCCAGGCACTGTCACCCACAGCCTGCTATGTGTTTAGAGGACGATGCTTCTGATCTTAGCACTAGAAGTAACTTTTCAAGATCATAATGAAGAGAAAAGCCACTTTCACCAGAGCAACAGAGCCAGTGAAAAAGGCAGCTTGCTTTCAGTGTTGCTGTGTCTCTTCAAGTTGGAATATGACAAAGGTCTCAAAATCAGCCTTCTCAGTACACTGTGCTGCCTCCCTTAAAATGTCCTGGCAGGCTGTGCTGCTGCTCTGGTCACTTTGTATCTCACAGGGGAGGCTGTTCCCGAGCTTGTATCAGAAGCTGGGCTCTGGATTTGTGCTGAGCTGTCCAGGGAGTCACTTAAATCAGTCCATTTGGGCTCTGAATTGTGGTTTCCTCTATAGCAAAAAGGGCATAATACCACCTGGCTTACAGGGTAATCAGCCAGGGTGAAATAGTCTATGTGGAAGTGCTTGGCGGAAAGTAATGTCCCACGAAGACCTAAGGGATTATGACTAATATTCATCAGCATCATATGAATATACTTAGCTGTTTGAGGAGGATTAATTTCCTTTTGCTTTCTGCTATTTACTGAGCACTTACTGTGTACTAAGGGGCCTTGTCCTAGGAAGATGGCAGATTCAGCACCTGAAATTTGGAAAGGCCCCATCCTCCGACCTCCCCCCCCAACACATACACACACAGAGCACTTCCTCCCAGTCCTGGTCCCACACACATCCTGGTTGGGAAGGACTGAAGGGGAGCTTGAGTAGACCTCTTCCTGGCCCTCCATGATCTGTAATCCAGGGCTACAGCCAAGCACCAACACAACTCAACACCTGCTAGAGGGAATTCATGGGTGTTCTGAAAAGAACTGAGAGAGTTATCAAGTTTCCCTGGTCAACACTCCTCTGGCCAGTAAGTGTACTCAGGACAGGATCTGGTGGGTGCTCTGCTAGACGGGACATAAGGGTGCTGATCAACTATTCGAGGAATATACGTTCTTCATTGGGAACCTTTCATGCATTGCACAAAGGAAAGCTAAATTTATTCAGATGAGATGATGGGACAGGCTATTTCCTCACCTTTCTGACATAAGGGAATCTTTTAGACATGGTGCCTAGCATTTATAAAATAGTCAAATGAAACCAATGTAATACTTGTGAAATGAACTCTTCAGTGACATCACTCAAATAACCAGACATACTAGAAGTTATTCCGCTGACCTTAAGATACATTTGAGTGCACATAGATAAGCCCTATGCAGGCTTTGTATGAATTTTCTATCTCCATACCTTCATTTGCTATGTATTCATTTTCTATTAATACTTTCTTTTTATTCTTCTGCAAAGTATCTTTTTTATCCTTTGTCCATTTTTGTGGAATTTGACATGATGCATGCATATATATTAGATAGATAGATGTAGATACTTCCATTATTTTTACTTTTCTTCTTTCTTTCTAATTTCAGATTACTATGGGGGTACAGATGTTTAGGTTACATTGTTTCCATTTCTAAGGTAAAGTCCAAGTGGTAGTTGAGTCCTCCACCCAGGGGTCAAACAACCCTCACCTTGTGAACATAGGTAAGATCCCACCAATCACCCTCCCTCCTCCCTGTGCCACGTTCCCTCCCCCTCACTAGACTATACTTGTGTTTTTCTCTCATGTGGGCATGTAGTTGTTTATGTATTGGTTTCATATTAAGATTGAATATGTTAGATACTTGTTTTTCCATTCTTGTGATACTTTTCTAAGAAGAATGTGTTTCATCCATTCAGATAAACACAAAACATCCAAAGTCTGCATCTTTGGTTATGGCTGAATAGTACTCCATGGTGTACAAATACCACAGTTTGTTAATACATTCATGGTTGAGGGGCACTTAGGTTGCTTCTACACCTTAGCAATTGTGAATTGAGCTGCACTAAACACATGAAAAAATGCATTGTTCCTAATCATTGGAGAAATGCAAATCAAAATCATTGGGAGATATCACCCCATTGAGATTATCCCACAATCACAAAATCCTGAAATTGCAGATGCTGGCATGGGTGTTGAGAGAAGGGAACAATTCTTTTGCACTGCTGATAGCATTGAAAACTAATACAACCTCTATGGAAAGAAGTATGGAAAATTCTTAAAGAGCTAAAAGTTGATGTTCCATTTGATCCTGCAATCCCATTACTAGGTATCTACACAGAAGAAAAAAAATCTTTTACCACAAGGACATTTGCACTAGAATGTTTATTGCAGCTCCATTTGCCATTTATTTTGTTGTCCACCATGACTCTGACCCTCACACATTTATGAAGCACTGGCTTTATTCAAAGAACTCTTCTTTAAAGAGGGCTCAGTTAATGATTTTTAGGAAGTATACAAGAGCCATTGCCTTGGGACTAAATAAAGGCATTTGTCCAGTCCTGTCTGTGCAACTGGCTGCAAGAAAAGAGAGCAGGGAAATCTTCAGAAACCACCTGAGTTTTGACCCCTGTCACAAATACTTCACACGGGATCCTAAAGAAAATGGAGATAAAATCTGTATAACAGATCTTAACCTTCCTCAAAGAAAAAAAAATTGATTTTTTAAAAGAATTCTCCTTCCATTCTCAAAATGACAGTGCCTTTTGTAACCCTGGAAGTGGTTGGATTAACTCTTTAAGCAGCCTGGATGTCATTTGTCAGCCAGTTTTCTTTCCCGGTGTCCCAAGAGCAGATTAAAATGTGAACATTGTATAGCATCTGTACACAAAAATAATGTGATTGAAGTTAAATTGTAGGGCTTGCTCTCAGTTGGTTCAACTGAATAAAAATAACATATGCTTAAACATTTTAAAGTGCTTAGCCATGGTCTAGTTCTGCAATGGAGATCTTAACTTAAAGACTGTTTTTCCTTCGCTCACAAATGGTGGCCCAACCTTAACAGAAAGCTGCTTAGCACCCAAATGAACACGATTTCTTAGAACAAGCATAGCACCCCTGGCTTTGTTCCAGAATTCGTTCATGCCACAGTTCATCTGGATTCCTCTAATTCCTGTATGTTCCCATATCTTAATTGCCCATAACTGTGTTGCCAGTACAAACAGGATGAGGGAAGAGAGCACACCCTTAATGAACACATCCACCAATCCCAAGACAGTACTATCATTTGAAACCCTAATATTCTTTGGAAGGCACTAAATGACCATCTACTGAAATGCTGAACTGGATATCAGGTAACTAAACATTTCTTCCAAGCAATTCTTACTCCCTGCCCTCTAGATAGAGTCCTACCACTTGGCATGAAGAAGAATTCAGACTTTCCATTCAGCTTTGTAGGGAGCATATTTTGAAACGTACCCCTCCGGGTGCTGATTAGTAGAGGATGGGCATTCTAGGGTGAGGGAGGAGTTTCCAGAAGCTTTCTCAGTCTTGTTCCATTGGCCATTTCTTTGATGACTCACAGTAGGACACAGCTGACCTCCCAATTTGTGTTGAAGAAGGTGTGCCACTAGTGAAACTGGAAAACTCACCATGGTGGTAGTTCATGTCCACATAGCCCCGGGGTCCCTGGACTTGAGCAACACCTTGGGCTGTGCCTGGTGTAGTAAAAGCTCTTCAGAAATAAAGAAGTTCTGGCTGGTATCCAAGTCTGTATCCACCTAAACACACCCTGGAAACTTTGTTCCTTATCTGTGAATTTAGGTGATTGAATGAAATAGACACCTAAGGTCCTTCTGATTTTGTGACTCTGTCCCCTGTAGTGTCATTTAAGAAGTGAATGTGTGGGTTTGCCGTGTCAGACTTCAGATCCTTTTTGCCATATTTGGAATGAGAAATGAAATCAAATAAATGTACACAGAGTAGAGGTATGTTGTAAGCATAAGTGATATCAAGGTGTTGCTCAAATCCAGGGACCCTGGGAAATGGTTTTCGTGGAAAAGACCAAACACTTGTAATGTGTTAGTCATTCAAAGCACATAGAAAATATGAGGGCAAAGGTCAATGAGAGAATAACTCACTGTTGGGTGCATTAATAAAGCCCAAGTTTCACGACAAAGAAGGTTGTAGTTCTGCCCTGTTCTGTCTTGAGAATTATGTTCAGATTTAAGAGTACGATTTTAAGATAGGAGCAAAGTAGAGAACGACCACAACAGGTAAATATGACTTTCATGACAAACAGCAAAAGGAAACAGGAGAAAGAGACGATGAAAACTGCCTTCAAAATTTCTAAGCCGGGCAGAATGGGAGAAAGTAGATCATCTTGTGTGGCAAGAACTAGATCCATTGTGTAGCTCTTGCAAGAAGCATCACTCAACCCAACATAGGGAATGACTCCTGTGTGGTTGGGATGGTCAGAGGCTGGAGTGGGTCATCTAACATCGGAGTAATGAGTCCTGTCATAGAAAGAGTTGTGGAAGAGACCAGCTTGTCTTGTCTTGTAGAGAAAATTGCAGTAAGAGGAGATAGATGCCAGTAACATTGAGAGGGCACCTAATGGGTGCCAGGCAATCCCTTCATGTGCTATCAGTTCTAATTGCAGTGGAAAATTGCAGAGACTGGATGTCAGCTGTATTTGCTTTACTTCACTCAAACTGGATAATTCAGACCATCCATTTCTCTTCATATTTACTCACTCACAAGCCATGAATTTAATATGTTAGTTAATAACAGCCCATGCCACTTGGTTAAGTTGGTAAACAACTTGCAATCCTAGCAGGGTGTGCCCTGCCACTTATTAGCTTAAGCTTTAGGGCAGAGCAGCAAATCAGCACAGGGCCTCAAAGTAATTAGGTGATTGCCTTACAGAAAAATTAGGCCATAAGCAAGAAGCTTACAGAAAACACGAAGAGCTCAGGGTATAAGACACGCATTGGCCATTATATGCATCAGTGCTATAATTTTGCAAAGATTAGAGCAAGCTTTTCAGCCTAGTAAGGAGTGACTACACCCAGTAAGCTTGTCAGAAGTCCACACCAGTCATTGCAGAATAGCAAGGAAGACACATTAGTTTCTGGAAAGGGGAATGTCAGCGTTTGTTCTGGGAAAAGAATGCTTTTTTGCAGGGATGAATAAGAATGTCCAGCACTGACCAGAATGTCCAGGCCTGCATGTTTTAAGCCTAGTTTTGCCAGTGCTTGGGGTAATCTTGCTAAGATTTCATTTTTTTGTTTCTCAGTCTATAAAAAAACGATAAAAATAAAGCGTGCTTCTAATCTATTAAGGGATTAAGTATAATGCCCCAAATTTCCAAGTGTAATTCACTTAAAGGAATCAACACAGATGGGCTTTCTTCTGCTGACCTTGTTTGGAACCATTGCTGAATTTTAGAATAGTGTATGGATAACCACATCATGGGGTTGTTGGCCTCTTTCAAAGCACCAGTGTAGCAAAAACATGGCTGTTTTGCCCCTGGATATCATAGAGAACAAAAGCACAGATTGACAGGAAATAAGGCAAAGGGGAGAGAAAGAAAATGGAGCAAAGGAAGGAAAAAAGATAAAAAAGGGGGAGAGAAAAAGAAAAGAGAGATCATCATGTGTTTTCCAGAATGCGATTATGGCAGAGAAGCGCAATAATGACCTGTCCCCCTGTGAGGCCAGCCTGTCACTGTGAGGTCTTTGGGAAGGGATATGTCACCATCGTGCTTCACCTGCCCACAAAAGGGGGTCCAGCCACACTCGTTCCATACTCTATGTCCCTGCATCTTCTTTAAGTTAGCCACCAGCCTCTCAATAGCAACAGTTAAGCCTACCCAAAGCTTTTACTGATAAAACCCAGTATGTCCCTTCCCAAATTGACTCCAGAGCCCTGAGCTTGGGAGCAATGTTGAAGAACAGAAGTGAAATAGGTGTTTCCATGTAGATGGGGTTTTATGGGGATGATGGAAACTTTGGAATAGAAACTAGAAACCCCATGTCTGACGGTTCAAGAAAACCAAACACCGTGGCCCGGCACCACTGTTATTGTACTTTTTTTTGCAGCGTGTAAGAAGGGGTCCAAACACTCGTGCTGACAGTGTGCACAGTCTCAAATAGCAGTTAGATGAAGGCCAAGTCACATAAGCTGACGCTGACACCATTAGATTCACCGTTGCCAACAGCCTGTCAGGTTTGACACCAGGCCCCTCCTGGAGACTCCCATTTTACGTTGCAGATGCTCTGGTGCTGTGTTACATTTAATAGGTGGGATGGCCAGAGAGAAAATCAGAAACCACTGCTGATGCGCTGTTTATTTCTCAGTCATTTTGAGTTAAATTGCTGTGACTTGAATGTCAGCAGCGTTTGGGATGTGGTAGTGAAATAAAATCCATATCCAGTGTGCCAAGACAAATTTCAGAAAACCCCAAAACACAATTGTCTTGGTTTCTTGCTGGCTGTGTCTGTGCACATGCAAATAGTAGCTGGTTTATTCCCTCCAAGCATTCGGTGGGTTGCTTGTCTTGCTGCACTCTGGGGGATGTCTAATGAACCCGAAGCTTCTTCCCTCAAAGCTGGGGATGTCAGGTATGAGGGGCCACTGTACACTCATTAAGCATGTCAGAAGTTCACACCAATCATTGCTGAGCTGCAGAAAAAGGATGGTTATTTCTGGAAAGGGAAAGGGGGAGTTTGTTCTGTTTATTGGGGAGCTTGGGAATAAGCTCCCAGGGAGGCCACTGGGGCAGACAGGGGCTCTAGGCAACAATGTATGGGGTCTGAAAGACCCTGGGCAATACTGCTATTGCCAAAGTGCCTTCTGTGGGGAACCTTTTACACTGTGTGAACCCCGGGTCTCCAAATCAGAGCCACTTTGCTAAGGAGTATCAGTGAAATAGTGGGCTTTGTATGAAAGTTCTCCAACCTTTGTTGCAAGGTTAAGTTGATCCCTAATACAGGAGGAGCCACTTCTTTGTAGACTGTGTGTATGTGTGTTTCTTCTTTTGCAACCATGCTCTGATGCCTGTGTTGGTATTTTTTGCCTGGAGCCATATTCATGCCTTCGACTCAGGGGACTCCTTTGCACAGAAGGCAGGATATTGTAGGGAAAAGCCATGAGCTTTTGATTAAAAGGCCAACCGCTCCTTGACCTTAGCCGAATGTCATTTCACTTTCTTTGCTTCTAATTTCTTTATCTGTGAAATGGGGATTAAAAACAACTTCTTTGTAAAGAATGTATGTATGTAAAGCTATTATCAAATGGGAAAGAGGTCAGAAAGAATTATTCTGAGTCTGCAGTGATATTAGGCCATTCTTTTCAATGTGGGGATGATGGGATGGACACATTTTATTTATCCCTGGCTAGTTCATGACACTGAATAATTTTGACAGCAGTCAAGTTCATTGTGATTGAACCATCATAGTCTAGGGAAAAAGTTTTTAAATGCAAGTGTAAAAAAGAATCACTAGTATTCACTCAGTAGGCCTAGGTTGGAGCCAAGTAACAAGCATATCATTAAGCCTCCCCCCACTCCACCTCACCCCAGGTGATTCTGATGCAGGTGGTAAGTGATGCATGGCAGAACTGGAGATGAGCTGGGAGGCCATCTGACTCATCCTGACACCAGATTCAGGAAGCCCTTGCTGCTTTGGGGATAGAGTGAATTTTGGGAATACAGGAATTCTTCCAATAAGGTGGAAGCCTACAAACTGGAGAGTTAGTTTCTTTCTTTTTCTTCACTCTTCTAAATTATTAGAAAATTCTTTCTGTATATTGAGCCAAAACATGACTCCCTGTCTCTATAGAAAGTAAGAACTTCCTATATGCAAAGCCCTGAAACATTTGAAATCCTGTCCCCAAGTCTTCTCTTCTTCAGACTCAGTGTTACTAGTTCCTTTCAGTGGGGGGTTCTCAGTCCTGGCTGCACATTGAAGTCATCTGAGGAGCTTCTAAGTCCACCCAGTCCAGTTAAGCAGACTCCAAGGGCTCTGACTCAGGCCCAGTATTCTCAAAGCTCCCCAGCCGACTGCAGTGTGCAGTCTAGGCAGACAACTAGTGCAAGTCACACAGGATGTCTATTTTTCCATTCTCAGAGCGTCAGAGCTTTTGTGTCATTGCAGGTTCCTCTTTTCTCTGTCTTACCCTTTTTTTTTTCTATGTATAAGGCCTGGTCAAAAGGTTGGATGCACCTTTGTCTTTCTGTTTTACTTTGTGGATTTCTTTTCTTCTCTCCTTTATTTCCATGGTTCTCAAACATCAGAGTACATAAGAATCACCCAAAGAACTTGCTAACATGCAGGCCACCATCTCTACTCTGTGAGAAATGTTGCTGAATAGGCCTCAAATACCCACTGCCATCCACAGGAAACTGCTCTGCTTTCTAAGCCTTTTACCCCTTTTCCCCTGGGAGGGAGCTTGGATTTGAAGTTCAAGTAAATGATGACTACCTCACGCAGTAGACACAAGACCTCCCCACCACTAACCCTTCCTTTCATGCCCACACCTTCTGGGTTTCACTTTGAACTTCTGGATGTTCTGGCTTATCTTGGAAATTCTCAAGGACTCTGAGACCAGCGCCAGGTTTCTGGGGTTCTGGTCAGTGCTGACTCTAAGAAAGCTCCTGTTTGACAGTATAATCTCTTCTTCTCCCCTCCCCTCTACTGATCTGTTTATTGTTGTTAACTAGCACTAGTTTCACCAGTTTGGAGTCAACCAGTATCTTTTCTCACAGTGGTTCCCAAACTGATGAGGTGGTGCCTCAGGCTCTCTTGGATAATTTGTATTTACCACAGATTCTCAGGTTGGTGCTGTAGGTCTGGAACCCCACTTTGAGAACCACTGCTTTAGCAAACGCAGCAAATACCCATAGGTCCTTCCCCTAAGCATTTCAACACATCACCTATTTTTATTCCTGCCAGTTTTGTAGGTAACCAACCTACTAGCGAATTAACAAGAGGTGGTTGAAGCATACCACTCACTAAGGGCTGAGTGCTGACATCCTTGGGGTATTTCTTGCAGACCCCAAATCTCCACTCTGTCAGAGTTCATCACATGGATGATGGTATAAGACTTTCTTCAATTTTGTTTTGTCACTGACCTTTATTTTTTTCCCTTAAGTAATCCTAATATGAGCATTAGTGTGGGAGGTGGAATTGCATGAAAAAGAGATTTTGGACCGTAAGATAAAATTCCCTTGTCCCCCTTTCTCAGGGCCAAGGATAATAGTGACTTAGGTGAGGTAAAGGCTGGTGGTAAAGCCTCTGTGAGAACTTCGGGGACTGTAATTTCTCCCTATTCAGGGGAGAGGAATAAGGACACATAAAGTCATTTATAAACTGCCTCAAGATATGGAGCTTCTCCGGTTCTTTCTCTCTAGTTCTAGCCAAGTTTGCCAGGCACTGAGAACACTTCTCCCCCTGGGGGCATTCACTGGGCAGCTCTGTCACAGGATGGGGGGGGAGGCAGGGAAGGACCTGAGTGGAATTTTGTGCTACACCCAGGGCTCCAACTTTCCATCCACCCCCTATGTAATCCTAACAACGCAATTCTATACATATGAAGTAGAAAATTATTTACCTCATTATACAGATGAAGATACAGGCTCAGAAAAGGAAGATGTGTCCCTGTTGCTGCACAGCCAGGAGCTGGTGGATTTGGGATTAGGATTCCGATAGCCTTAAAGGTCCTTCAGTGCATTAAGATCTGATAACTAGATGGGGCTCGGGCGGGGGAAGTTACAAAACTTTCAGAGCCCTTTTGCAGAACCCAGGCACAAGCATGTAATCCTAGCACTCTGAGAGGCCTAGAAGGGTGGATTGCTTGAGCTCAAGAGCTGGAGACCAGCCTGAGCAAGAATGAGATCCCATCTTAATAAAAATAGAAACACTAGCCGGGCATTATAGTGGGCATGTGTAGTTCCAGCTACGAGGGAGGCTGAGGCAAGATAACAACTCGAGCCCAAGAGTTTGAGGTTGCTGTGAGCTATGATGCCACCGCACTCTACCCAGGGTGACAGACTGAGACTCTCCAAGGGAAAAAAAGATAAAAGAAAAGACAATCAGGGATGAGAAAAATTACTGTTGAAAATTCCAAAATATAGAGCTTTATCTTTTGTTCTACGGTGCTCTTTCTTTCTCCAGCTGTAATGGTGTTTTTCATGTGCTATTGGATGCTGTGCCATGTGGGCATGGGTATACCACTAGTGACAGCATATTCTCTCAGGCACCTGGGGCCTTGCCCTGCAACGGGAAGCATGCAGCCTGCCCACTGCTGGAGTCCCCCAGCATCAGCCCCCAGAGTGATGCCACGTTGAGCTACTCCCTTCTTGTGGGACTCCTTCTCCAACCTGTAGGATTTCAAATCCCACATTGGGACATGCTTTGTCCCTGGGGTGAAAGCCATGCTCTTCTTAAGTTGCCCACTGACCATGCAGTGGCCCTCCCAGCTTGGGGTGGAAACAGCTGTCCCCCGGGTTCTGCTGAAATGGCACAGGTTATGTAGCTGACCCTGTCTCTCCCGGGGGGGTGGAGGGCAATAGTAGTTTCTGAGTTGGCCAGGGAAGGTCAGGTGAGACTGCAGAGGTTGGAGCATCCTAGGGAGTGGATAGGTCACAGGAGGAGGGCTGGCAGAGGAGCCCCAGTTCTAAACCCTGTCCGCACGGTCTGCTATCCATCAGACTTCACTTATAAAACATAAATTCAAAGATAAAGTTGTTAAGGATTCCAACATTGTGAGCATACACCATTAAACTCAAGTGGGAGGCATTTCTGTGCATGGGGACCCTGTGTACCTGCTGTGGTTACACACCCATGAAGCCAGCCTATCGACCACAGAGAAAAACTTCTTTGTGGGGAGACAGAGTCTCACTTCGTCATCTCATCATAAAGTGCCATCACATCATAGCTCACAGCACCCTCAAACTCTTGGGCTCAAGTGATCCTCTTGCCTCAACCTCTCTAGTAGCTGGGACTACAGGCACTTGCCACAATGCCTGGCTATGTTTTTTTGTTTGTTTGTTTTAGCAGGCCAGGGCCAGGTTAAAACTCACCAGCCCTGGTGCATGTGGTGGATGCCCTAACCACTCTGAGCTACAGGCGCCCATCCGGGAGTCTCACTCTTGCTCTGGCTAGTCTCGAACTCCTGAGCTTAGGCATTCAACCCGCCTTGGCGTCCCAGAATGAAACATTTTTAAGGAAAGTTTTCTGAGTTCACAGTGCTTACAAAGAGAAAAAAAGAATATCCAGCAAGTGATTAAGTTATTTGGAACAGATATAAGTCAACAAATAATGTTTATAAAATAGCATGTCTAAGTGCCGTATCTAGGCTTTCTCTACACTGTTCCTTTAGAAATTAATGACTCTTCAGATTTCCTCAGGTTTTTATCCCGTCCCCATTCCCCCAAATTTTATTTAGCAAGGATGCATGGCCAGGGTTGAGGTGAGGGGGATCCCACTCGATGACATACTGGAATCTCCTGCATGCAAGATTTTCCTTGGAAGGAAGGCACACGAGAAAGCCCAGGGGGAGGAGCAGAATCAGCCCGCTCGTCTGAAATCCACAGGGCTGACGGAAAACTGATTTGATTGAACTGAAAAAGTAGGTCAGAAATTGAGAGGAGGAGCGGGCCAGGATGTGAGTGTGGGTAAGTTGGCAGAGGTCAAGCCCAAGTACCTGACCACCTGGCAGTGGAATAGGAACTGGGATGGGAATTACAGAGAATTTTAGAGAGAATTCCCATTCCAAAGGGGGAAATGAGTTCTTGGAGGAAACAGAGGAAAAAGCTCTATCCCTCTAAGACTAAGTGGGTGGATCAGGGCTGCACAAGCCATTAAACACCTACGCTGCGCTCCCTGAGTTAAGGGAGGGAGCCACCGTGCTCCCGGCCGGCGGACAAGGGCCTCTTTTGCTCCCCCTGCACCATGTGTCCAGAAGCATTTAGGAAGTAAGGCCAGGGTCCCAGACTAAGCCAGAGCAATTACAGCGATTTTGTAAATTGAAGAGACACTTGGCAATTTGCTCAAGTTCCTCAGCCAGGCAGCAGAGTTGTGACCCATAGCAGATGACAGTGGGGGACAACTGGCACCGACCCTTGGAAGTGGCAGTTTCTTTGGTCAACAGTTTTTCCATGCTCACAGTACAGGGAAGTACAGGGAAGGCTGCTGGTCCTCCTGGAGTGATGGCTTTGCTCTGGTCACGAGACCAAAGCGGTGGCTGGCGGGGGCCGCTCAACAGTCCTTTCGCCTGGTGCATTAACTGCTTCTGCTTATGAAACAAAAGCCAAAAATGCACATTTGTGTTATCAGGCAGTTGAAATATAAACAGCCCTAATTGGTCGTAAGGGCCGGAGGGGAGGAGGGCTGTTTGCCAATGTATAGGGAGCAGAACAGAACAACGGTGCTTAACCAGCGAGCTGCTCCTATAAATATTTGCAAGTGCCCCTTCAGAGCTCAAAAGCCTAAGACAGGATCATTGGATGGTTTGCTTAGAAGAAGAAGAAACAAAATTGACCTCATGGTCCGAGGCAGCCATAAAAGGAAAGAGTGTAGATGGGCAGAGGACCAAAAAAGGGGAGAGGAAACTTGTTCAAAGTTTAATAAACACAAACGAGAATAAAAATAAATCTCCAGAGTACTTATTTACAATCTTGATGGAAGGATAAGATTGAGGCAAGCGGGTGTGAAAGATGGGTGTTTGTGGAAGTGGGGGAGCTCTGCAGGGTGTTTCATTGAAGGAGAAAGAGGAGACTTGAAGAGGTGTTTATTCTTCTTAATGACAGGAAACGCACTCAATTAGCTTTGCGCTTCCTGAATGCTCTTTCAAAGGACATTTGAAGCTTTCCTGTCTAATGTGAAGATGAATGCAGCCATCAGCTTGTAGAAGGTTCTGGCCAAATGAGTGTCCAAGTCTGGCCCCAGTCCTGCTCAGGCTTCTCTGACTGGGCGTCTAACTTGTGTTAAGCTGAGCTCCTCAGGATTGTACCAGCCTTTCCAATCACTGGGGTGGACATATATTCCAGAAGAGAAATCTATTTCTTCTCAGTACTACCTTTTCTTTATTTTATTTATTTTATTTTATTATCTTTATCATGAAATCATAGCTGTGTGCAATAGTGCAATCAAGGGGTACAATGTGCTGGTTTCATATACAATCTTAACTATTTTCATCAAACTGATTAACATAGCCTTCCTGGCAATTTCTCCATTATTATATGAAGACATTTGTAATCTGCATTTAGCAAGGTTCGCCTGTACCCTTCTAAGATGCACCGTAGGTGTGGCCCCACCAATAACCCTCCCTCCGCCCCAGCCTCTCCTCTCCCCTGCCTACCCTTGCCCCTTTCCCTATATTCTTGTGTTATAGTTGGGTTATACCATTCATACGACAGCTATAAATTAGCTTCATAGTAGGGCTGAGTACATTGGATACTTTTTCTTCCATTCTTGAGATACTTTGCTAAGAAGAAT
>CAUYON010155451.1:0-68993 GCA_963573935.1 Arctocebus calabarensis | reverse complement strand
ACCTCCAAACCTCAGGGTGAGAGTGGAGGGGAGTGCCGGGAGTTCCAACTTGCAGGTAGAGAATATATACAGTTTTATACAGCTTTATGCCTGGCAGGAGAGTGCTGTGGCACAGGGAAAGGAGGTCCGGTTTTTAGAGGGTCTCTCCCGTGGGGTAGAGTGGGAGGACATCTGAACTCTGCTCGCTTGTTTGTATGGAGGTATGGAGTATACTGCGAGCTGCTCTCTTGGGGGGGGACTCCTGTCCACTTGGTGATGTGCTCTGTACCTTTTATTTGTATCCTTGGGGTCGCAGGTCGCTCCAGCAGGGTTGATGTGCGTTCCTTGACCTTGTCTCTTGGCTCAGCTCCAAACCATTGGCTTTCTCACTAAATTTCTGTCCTTTAACTCTCCTTCTAGACAGGAGCATCTGCAGAAAGCTGGCTACAGACCGCCATCTTGGCTCCTCCCCAATTTATGTTGTTATGCCTGATAATTCTGTAGCCCATGGATCAACGGGTAATTTTGACTGTTAAATCTTAGTATTTTAAGAAATAATTTTTTAAGGCCATCACTGTGATTCCTCTGATGGATCTGGTCACAGTTAATGGAAAACCTTCTGAAAAGGATTCACCACCATAGATGCCACTAAGAACATTCATGATTCATAGGAGAAGGTCAAAATACCAACATTAATGGGAATTTGGAAGAAGTTGATTCCAGTCCTCATGGATGACTTTGAGAGGTTCAAGACTTCAGGGGAGGAAGTAACTGCAGATGTGGTGGAAATAGCAAGAGAACTGGACTTAGAAGTGGAGCCTAAATGTGTACCTGAATTACATTCCTTTTCTGGCTGAACAATATCATGTTTGTACATAACACAATTTGTTTATTCATCTGTTGAACATTATTTCTACCTTTTGGCTGTTGTAAATAATGCTGCTAAAATATTGGTATATATTTGATTACTTGTTTTCAGTTCTTTAGGGTATATACCCACAAGTCTAATAAGTGTGTCATATAATAATTTTAACTTGTTGTAGGAACTACTTCAATATTTTCCACAGCAGCTATACTGATTTACATTCTCACACTTATTTTCTTTATTTTTTTTGTAATAGGCATCCTTATAAGTGTGAAGAAATATTTCATTGTGGTTTTCATTTGCATATCTCTAATGACTAATAATGTTGAGCATCTTTCATATGCTTTTTGGCAGTTTGTCAGTCTTAGGAGAATGTCTAAGTCCTTTCTCCATTTTTTATTTCTTTTTGTTGTTGTTGTAAGAGTTCTCTTTCTTTGTACTTTTTAATCAATATAGCTTTATATATTTTGGGGGTGTTATGTGTGATGTTTTTATACATGTATGCAATATGCGATATGCATTGATCAAATCAGGGTAATGGGGTTTATCTGTCACCTCATTTGTCTTTAATTTGTGCTGGGAACATTACACATCTTCTAGCTCTTTTGAAATATACAAGAAATTATTAACTATAATTTCTCTACAGTGTAGTGTTGAATGCTAGATTTCATTCCTTCTGTCTAACTGTATGTTTATACTTAACTGACTTTTCTCCATTACCCCCCTTTCCCTTTCTCTTTTCTCTGCTAACTATTCTACTCTGTACTTTCTTGAGATCCTTTATATATTATGGATACTAGACCCTTCTTAGATAAATAACTTGCACGTATTTTCTCCTATCATGTAGGTTGTTTTCAGTTTCTTTATTTATTTTTATTTTTTTATTTTTTGACGGAGCCTCAAGCTGTCACCCTGGATAGAGTGCTGTGGCATCACAGCTCACAGCAACCTCCAATTCCTGGGCTCAAGCGAGTCTCCTCCCTCCGCCTCCCAAGTGTCTGGGACCACAGGCACCTGCCACAACACCCGGCCATTTTTTGGTTGTAGCCGTCGTTGTTTGGCGGGCCTGGGCTGGATTTGAACCCGCCAGCTCAGGTGTACATGGCTGGCGCCTTAGCCCGTTGAGCCACAGGCACCAAGCCTCAATTTCTTGATAATGTCCTTTGCATAAAAGTTTTTGATTTTGAAAAAGTTTAGTTTATTTTTTGCTTTTGTTGCTTATACATTTGGTGTCAGATGTAAGAAACAGCTGCTGAATTCCAGGTCATTAAGATTTCTTCTAAGGGGTTTGTCATTTTTGCTTTTTTATTTATGTCATTTATCCATTTTTAGTTAATTTTTGTGTATACTGTGAAGTAGGGGGTGAACATTTATAGCTACAAATTTCCCTCTGGGTTCTGTTTTTGCTGTATCACATTAATTTTGGTATAATGTGTTTTGTGTTTCATTTATCTGAAAGTATTTTCTAATTTCTCTTGTGAGTTCTTTCTTGAGTTTGTATTTATAAAAGAGATTGTTGCAAAGTTTCCTTTTTTTGTACTATCTCATATTAGTGTAAGGGTAATGTCGGCCTCAGAAAGTGATATGGAAGGTATCCCTCTTTTCCAGTTTTTTTTTTTAATAATTTTATTGAATCATAATTGTGTACATTGGTGCAATCATAGGGCACAATTTGCTTCATACACAATCAGAAATATTTTGATTGTACTGTTACAGATAGCCTTCATGGCATTTTCTTGATCACTGTATAAAGACATTGATACTCTACCTTTAATAAGTTTCACCAGTACCCTGCTAAGATGCACCGTAGGTGTGTTCCCACTATTGCCCTCCCTCCACTCATCCTCCCCCTTCCCCTCCCCTCCCTTTCCCCTTACTTTTCTTTGTTTTGAGACACAGTCTCACTTTGTTGCCCTTGGTAGAGTGCTGTGGTGTCAAAGGTCAAGGCAATCTCAAACCCTTGGCTCAAGCCACTCTCTTGCCTCCTGGGTAGCTGGGACTACAGGCACCCACCACAATACCTGGCTATTTTTAGAGATAATGCCTCGCTCTGGCTCAGACTAACAATGTTTAACGTTAGGGGAGTTAATACTATAGCTTATCTAAACCCTCCTTGGTAAAATTATGTATTAATTAACTTTTAGATTTTTAAAAACAGTTTTGAAAGAGTTAATCAAGAAAACAATGAAGTTTTGTTTAAAGGAATAAAGCAGATTAGTGTTAATGAAAAAGCAAAATCTGAGGGAAGAATCTGGACACTTAGATCAAATGTCTGTTTTATATAGTGGTTATCTTTAAGAGTATAGTGGACTTTTTCACTTTCCAAGTTAATTTCTATAACATTTTTATAGTAAGTATTTATTTACTTTTATAATAATAATAATAATTTTAAAAAGAACACATTAAGTTGGCCCAGGGGCACTGTTGGGTTGACCAAAAAAGAAGAAGCTTAACCCAGACTTGTCTAAAGGAACAGCCTATGTCAACCTCTGTAGGGGAGTGGGCCAGTGCAGAATTAGCAAGCAAGAATTTTTCTTCAGGAAACAGTTGGCTGTCTATTCTGGCCAATGGATGAGTGAACAGTCTTGACATTAACATTCTGGCCTCACAGAGCAGAATCCAGACGCTGGTGTGCTTACCCGTTTAAATGTTCTTGTTTCACAGCGAGTTATGGTAACTAATTTTTAACAATTCTGGCCATTGCCTTCTCTTTATTTCATCCTCTTCAAGCTCAGCTGTTCTATGCTGGATGCTGCAGGGGAGAGGAAGCTGCAGAAAGAGAAACCAAAAGGCTCATCCTGGCTTTTGACTTACAAGCCTGGTGGAGAATGAGAAGAGTGGAGAGGAGGAGAAACGGGCCCGGGGAAAGAAACAATGGCCCGAGAGGATATCTCACTGCCAAGACCAGAAAACTGGAAAACTGGAAGTGGGAGGATCAGAGGTGAGGATGCAGAGAGGACGGGGACAGGCCCCGGAGGTGCCGTGGGTGGAGCAGAGGCGGCATCCAGGAAACTGAGCTTCCTCTTAGAGAGGCTGAATCAGCATCCCTGGTCCACAGAGTCTCCATCTAAGGGCTGGGATGCTGATCAAGAAAGGCCTGGAGCATTGCATGACTTTAGGAGAGTCTAGTTCCCTTCTCTCTCTCTCCCCCTCTCCACCCTCCTCCTCAAGGCATTCCTGTCACTCCAAATGTCCTTACCCACTCCTCAGTCTATAGGGCTAACTTAACACAGATGCTTGAATTAACACTGGAGCCAGACTGTCTTCCGTCTCCGCCCCTTATCCCTGAGGTCATCTTTGATTGGCTCAGCCTGGATCAGGTGCTCAGCAGGCTCCCATCCCTGGACCACTTTGTGGTGTGGGGGCGGAGTCTCATTGCATTAAATCTGCAGATACCAGGGTAATAATCCATGATCTGAGTGATGGGTGGCTGGTGTGGACTGCGTCCCTGAGGTAATTTCCCCTAGGCTGCTCCTGGGAAGCCATGAAAAATTCCCTCTTGCTCTCAAGGCTTACCCCACCCACTGTCCTACTCACTGTGACTCTGCCACTGTCCACTCACCTTGCCTGCCTGAGTTACTCAGTCCTACACTCTTTCAATTAAAAAGAGTTTTTATTGTGTATTTCTGTTAAAATAAGAGCAAAAAATGTTCATTGTAGAAAGATAGACTTTATATGCCAAGAAACACAGTTTCTTGAATTTACAAAATGAGAAAAGATGTGGTCCAGAGGGTGAGACTGACAACTAACTTAGCGCCATTGGTACTGACCAGTGTGATTGGGCTTGTCTACCCAACTCTCAAGAGCAGAGGAAGTATCCTTCACAGTGTCAAGGTAGTTCAAAACAGTGCTTAGATTTTCGGGAAATACTTGCATGGCTCAGTGAATGACTGCATCCCTAGGCTCAGCCTGCCCTGGGTGGCTTAAAATCCAGTAAGGCTGGGACAGGATTGAGTAATCATTTCAACCCAAACACTGGGAGCACACAGTAGAAATCTGTCATTCTTTAACAAGAGAAGATCAGTGTTTTCTGAGCTTTCTTTGGGATCAAGTTACTATGGGCAAGATAAGCTGCTATGGGCAACAATCCTGTATGCAATCCCGAGTCTCTTGGGTCATATTCAGGTTCAGGAGAGTTCAGGGCATGTTTCCCAACTGGAACCCTCTTTGGGTCCCCATGGCATCCTGGACAGTTTCCATTACAGCCCTCTTAGCATCTTGGTGGCATATTCTCATTCACATCTTTATTTGGCCAATAGGCAGACAGTCAGGGAAGACAAAGAGCTTTTCTTGTTCACCCCTATATCCTAAGAATTTAGCCCGGTGCCTTCCTTCCAGACAGAGGGCAGAAGGAAGGGAGGGAGGGAAGGAACCAATCCACTCTCATACACTGGGAAGGGGGACCCTCTTCTCAAGGCCACACAAGCTCTGCCCTCTTCTGTGACTATTAGAGACTGACTGATCACAGCTCAGCCCTTCACCAGGCATTGCCCTTGGCTGCAGGGAACAGCTTTGCCCAACATTATGGGTCCTACTTGCATGGTTTGTGGCCAGTGACTGGCTGATGGAGGCACAAAGGCCAGCACTTTGTCTCGTAAATTGAAGAGGCCATCCCTTGCTCTGGAGCTTTCTGCAAAATTAGCTGAGGGGTCTGTTGCAACCACATATGGGACCAGTTTTTCCCTCTGCCCAGTCCTGTCTTCCTAGTTTCCTTACAGTGGTACCTCCTGAGAGCACTGCCCAACAAGCCTTCTGCACATGACTCTCCATTGCAGTGTCTGTTTCCAAACTTTGACAGTCGTCACCTCACAGATTCCAGGTACCTACAGGATATATCTGGAGCCTGCATTGAAGCCTGCGATGCTTACCTACCTGGCAGGTGCTTTCCTGGAGAAGAGGGAGCTCAACACCAGGGTGAGGCTGAGGAAGGAGCACTGGAACAAGACAGTTCAGAAGCCCAGGGCCCTGCCACTGGTGAGCTGGGTGGCTTGGGCAAGTCTGTTAACTCCTCTGACTCACAAGGTTCTCAAATGCAAATCAAGGACAGGAATTTCTCCCTCACAGGGTTAACTCAGAATTCACAACGTAGAAATATCAAGGAGTGGGAAACAAATGGGCTTTTAGAGCTTCCAGGCCATCTCTGTCCCCCCTGCCTCTCTTTATACCCCCCCCAGGTCAGATGTGGCCAGCAGCGGAAGGGCCATCTGACCCCCCACCAGGAGACCTGTGGCTCTGGAAACCGATACTACCTTCTTTGGCTCTCACAGGGAGTTGGCATATGCTGAAACGTAAGTCATATTAAATTATATTAAAAGGTAAGTCATATCGTGTCATGCCCTCTGCTTCCAAGTGTCCCCATCCCACTCAGCCTAGCACTAGGGCTCACTCTTGGCCTCTCCACATTTTCCTGCTACTGAACAGCTTTCATTTTTCTCCAGCCCCCTTGACCTCCTAGCTCTGTCGCCCACATCAAGGTCTTTGTACTAGCTGCTTGCTCTTCCTAGAATATTCTTCCAGTGGCTCACTCTCATCTCCTTCAGGTTCTCACCCAAAGGTCACTGGGGCCTTTCCTGACACCCCTGCCTCCATTAAAAATAGCAACCCCCTCCTTGCCCATTCCAACTGTCCACTTCAGCACCCCTTCCTGTCCAACACACCACGTGTTTGATGTATTCACGGTGTGTCTTTCTTCATTGGAATAGAGGCTCCATGAGGATGGGGATCTTTGCCTGTTTTATTCTCTACTCTCTCCTGGTACCTACAATGACACCTGGCATGACAGGTGCTCAGTTATGCGGTTATTAATGAATGAATGAACCTGTTTGTGAGCTTTACAGGCAAGTGAAACTGAAACTGAATGAAGCAAATCTAGTGAAAACAATGGTAAAATGATGCAAATTGATGCCCATGCAAAAGGAGGCATAGAGGGCCCCAGCGTGGCTAGATTCTAAAGTAGAGGTAGTCTATAGGCTCCCTGCTGCCACCCAGCCAGGGAGCCCAGTGAGGGCAGGAGACATCACCCCAGTATCGATTAGCCAGTTCACCTGGCAGGGGCTCAACTGATGTTTGCTGATTATGCCAACACACCAACTGCTGAGAGTAGTGGGGACCGGGGAGATGACTTCAAATGCTGACATGTTCATCTGCCTCTTGCTGCAGCCCTGGGCACTGGCCTGTGTTAGCCTAAGCTAGAGCCCCCGGTGTTAAGAGGAAAAAAGGCTCAGTAATCAAGTACTTTGGGGAAGGATTAAATAAACAGGTTTCCTGTCTCCAGGACTTTTCAGAGCCTTTAATATGCAAATATAAATTATAAATCCAGGAGGGGACTTATGCGTTGAAAACTTTTCCAAACTATCTGACCATGGAACATATTTTCCAAGGAAAGCAAGGGATCCATAGGATACTGTTTGAGAAAAACAGGGATGACCTTACCCCTGTCAGAAATGGAAGGGATTTGGGAGGAAGTCACTGCACCACTGTCTCTTTGCAGAGGAGGAGGTGAGAGAGACGAAGCCCAGAGAGGGAAAGGGAGGTCCTGCAGGTCCTGAAGGTGAGGCTAGGGCAGACATCCAGCTAGCTCTGGCCTCCAGGAACATGTTGGGTCTTGACCTCTGGGATTCTGACTGTGGTTTATGAGGCCTGCTTTGCTCTCCCAGAAACTCAGAAGAGGCAAGGCCTTGGAGACACATTAGTCACACTCCTGACTTCACTTCCTGTTGTGGCCCTAGCTTCCTACCCTTCCCTGAGCCTGGGAGCCCAGTACCTTCCACCTGCACCTCCCTCCCTGCCCTGTTCTGCGCCTCCCCGGCTTAAGTGTTCTTCCCAAACCCTGGTTCTCAGTATGTGGTTCTGGGACCAGCAACACCACTCTCCCCTGGGGTCTTGCTAGAAAACAAACTCTTGCGCCTCACTCCAGACCTACTGAATAAGAAACTCTGGGGGTGCGGCCCAGCAGTCTGTTTAAACAAGCCCTCAGGAAATTTGACTCATGCTAAAGATTGGGAACCACTGTCCAACTAGACATACTAACTCAGATCAAGCAGCTCCAAAGAATGGCCTTTCCTGCTATACCCTTCTCCCCTCCACAGCCACCGAGGAGGAGGCAACATCCAAGGTCCTTAGTAGGACCATGGAAAATCCAGGATGTGAAATCTTTAGAGATTGTTATGTAGCTCAGTGAGTTCCGACTACTTGAACTTGGGGCTGCCTACACCCTGAAGTTAATTTACTCTCTGTACTATTTCATTTGTTGGTCTAATCAATGGATGGTGTTCTACAAAACACAGATTTGGGCTGGGGAGTGTATCTATCAAACACCCATCTCTGAAATAAATCATGGCAGCTGGGGGGCTATATCAAGCATGTTTGGGGAAGGGGGAGACTTGAAAATGACAGCCGGTGAAAGCTGAGGTAGAGTCTTTCTAATGCATCCAGAGAGGTGTCTCAGTTCAGTTCAATAGCGCAATCTGGGCACTCCATCTGCTTCCTGGATTTCTGGGTAGGTTGATGTGGGTATGTGGGATTTTCATAAAGAAACAGTGACCCCAGGGTTGCCTCACTGAACAATTCCAGGGAATGCCACTGTGCAATGTGAGGTCTGCCATAGCATACATGGTGGCCCTGGGACCCCTGCCCTCTCTGCTGTCATTCAGAAGGAGGACAATCCCCTCTTTTCCATCCTCTACCCACCACTGGCTCCATCAGTGGGCAGAAAGGCCTACAAATGTACCCATCAGATGGGTGGCTAGGATAAGGTGGGTCGCCATCCGCTCACCACCAAACAATATAGCTCTGAAGGTCTCCAGATAGCATCTCCAGTCACTGTCCTGGTTCCCACTGTTTCCCTGCTCCTAAATAATCTGGGCACCCACTCATCCATTCATCCATCACCCATTCCCTCCTCTGCCCTTCCTCAACCCAGGTGGCAGTCAGTACCCTCTGCAGTGGCAGCCCTCCATCCATCCTCGTCACTCAGAGGCCTCGGAAAGTATGCCTGTCACTATAATGCACGGCCTGTTGAGGGGAAGTGACACTTTGAATAGTGGACACTTTTCTGGGAGCATTCATCCTAGGTCAGCCTCATGATAAATAAGTACATTTGGCATTTGGAGTCAGCACGCGGAATACAATGACCAAAACACCAGCACGAATGCAGACACCGTACTGCTGAGATGATGGTGTGGAGGCAGGATGTGAGAGAGGGGAGGCCCCATGAATGGATTGGGGGCACAGTTTATTCTCTTTCTTCCTGGAACCTCTGGGGAAAACAGGAAGCACAAGAAGCTGCAATTTCCCTTCACCCCGAACCACAGAGGGTTCCTTCTTCCTATCACCCCTTCTGTCCCTCACCTGTGCCTGTCCCCCTCCCCAAACCCAGTCCCAATCTTAATTACCCCTAACAGTGCCCTAAACAAAGTATTTATAAGGCCTACTGCGTTTGTCTTCCCGTTCCTATTAATAAAGTCTGGGAATGTAGGGAAGAAATATGGGTGGGTGACAGGGTTTTTAATGGTGCCTCACCTTAAATGCATTTTAAAATATGTAAATCAATAAAAAAATTATTTGTAATAGCAGCCTAAGAGTGCTGGTTAGCCTGGCGCAGAGTGAAATGCATGCTACAAGCCCTATTACCATACATCCTGGGAGCTGTAGTTAGGATTAATCTGTCAAAGGGGATGGTTTAGTGTTGATGAATATGACATGTGACCATTAACGATGTTGATTTTATCTCCCGAGATTAGCATGATTTACTTCGGATGGATAATAATGTCATTTGCTTGATGCAGTAGATCTGTTTACGAGCTGATTAAATTGTAAGGCCTTGCCTCATTTCATGCTATTTGGTTTACAGCTTCATTACCACAATCACAAAAGCTGGGGAAATGTCCCACATTCCATGTCACAATAAATCACTGCTTCACGTTGCTGGGATGGATTTTAGCAGTTCTGCCCAGCACGGACCATTCGTGGCTCCCCACTAATCTGTGATCCAGAATACATTAGGGGATCTTCAGGAACACTGGAATGAGAGGGGGCAGGAATCCTCTCGGATCTTTTAATTGAGTGAGATTAAGGAAGTCCTTGAGTAATTAGCTGTAACAAATTACCTTATTATTTAGACAGTGAAGTCACTGTTTTTGTTGCAGGGATGATTACCATAAATATGCAGAAAAGTGACATTCAAGGAATCAGAGGGAAGCCTGGAAGCAAATTTGATTTTCACCCCTTTATCCTTTGTTCTGGGAGAAGGACCATCCAAATGCAAGATGTGGAGAAGGCCGTGCAGGGGGTCCTTGTGGGAGGGAGTGTGTGTCACACACTCACAGCATGGTCTCCTAGCACCTCTGGGTGGAAGTGGCACCTCTGGGAGAGGAGGGTGCCAGCAAGTGAGTTGAAAGAGAGGTGTGTGAACTTCAACCTGAGATCAGTTCACTCCATGCCAATCCTGTGCCCAGACTGACCTGGCAGTGGTGACTCTCCACTCTGTGCATGCATGGGGGAGAAGGGGGGCCATGTAGATGGAAAAGACAGGGCCATTTATCCTTTGAAAGGCTGGGGAGGAACATGACACAGTCCTGAAGCGATCGTCTCCATTTCCAGAACACCTGAGAGGCTTGGGGCTCTTACCACCTGCCAGGCCCTGTTCTCACCACTTACATACCCCGCGAGGCTGGGACTCCTGCTATCATCCCTTGTTATAGATGAGGAAACTGAGGCTCACGGAGCAGTGTGCCCAAGGTCATAGAGCCAGTCAGTGACAGAAAATCCAGGCGATGGGGCATCAGAGCTCGGCACAGAACCTGCACCCCACTGAGCAGACCCTGCCATTTAACTCAGGGCATGGAGAACAAATTTTCAGGAGTTTTGCTTCTTACTCCAGAATTGAAGACTGTGACCTTGATGGGCCCCGTTTGGGAAAGATTTAGTAGCAAACAGGACACTGAGGCCAGATCTCCAGTGGGAACTTTAGTAAGATCAAGGAAGATATAAGACTTTACTTCCTTCCTCCAGAGCAGGCCTTTGAAAGTAGAAAGCAACCATTTCAAAGGGCAAAAGTGTCTTCTCTGCATCTCGGCTTAGTACCTCCATAAGACACCAATATGTAAAAGGAAGAAAATGTGGCCTTCTAAAGATTCTGCAGAAGAGGTAATGCCACTCCAAAGCTCCCCTGAACTTAAGACTTGGCCCTCAAGTGTCTGCATCCCTTAACCAGAGCCCATCATTATCTCCTTGTAGCAGAGGTCACTAGGGCTCCCCCCCCCCCAATTTCCATTTTCTTCTCCTTTTTCTGCAATAGAATCCTAGCCTCTTTTATGTCTAGGTGGATAATGTGACCAAGTTCGAGCCAATAAGATGTAAGTGGAGGTATCATGGCAACTTCTGGGATGTGGGATATGTTTTGCCCTTCTCCTTACTGGCTGGAATGCAGATGTGATAGCGGGCACTCAAGCAGCCATAATGGACCATGTGAAGAGGATAGCAGAGCAACAAAACGGAAGGACCTGGGTCTGATAGCTCTCTATATACCCTGTCAATCCTGGACTGTCTCCAGATTTCCAGTTGTGTGTGAGACAGAAAGAGAAAGAGAAGAGAAGACAGAAGAGATAGTTTTTTTAAGTATTTTGTCACTTGCTACAGAACCTAATTCTAATGAGCAAACCCACAATTCAGCCATGGGCCAGATGGGTGGCAGATAGGTTCTCCTTCAAAGTTGAAGGGAGTCCTACACAACCCAGATTACTTCCTCCTCTGACTCTGTGCTCTAGGGTTTCATGATGTCTCTCTCCCAGACAATTCCAGACAAGCACAGTCCAACCTACATCCTTTCTACTAATACCCAACTTTCTTCACCTAGGCTTTCTAAGAGACTGTTGTGGGTTCTTCAGGTTGAAAGTTCAGCTGTGGCTGCAGCCCTCACTCTTGATGTCAGGATACTGGATTGAAAGATCTATGGGCCCATGGTCCTTATCCTATAACCTGGGAAAAAGTTGGGTTTCCACACAAGCCCCATGATCTCTGTCTAAAGGATTAGACATAATCCCCCGGCACATACTGTGTAGCCCCTTGAAAGGCACCCACCTGTCTAGGCTGGGGTAAGACCAGAATTCTTCACGTGGGCTCTGCAATAGACTCTATTCTAGACTGCTCCTTGGCCCCTGTCCCTTCCAGTGTGGGTCAATGCTCTTTCACTAAGGCCCCAGCTGCCCACCCCCTACTGTTTCTGGAATCTTTGGGCGTCCAGGTCTCCCAGAACAGAGGTCATGCCTAAGCCTGTGCTGATAGCTGCTACCTCTGCTGCTCAGACCCAGCTTTTCCTGAGCTCTGTGGGCCACCCAGTCATGTCATCACCCAGGCAATATCAGAGTCACTTTGTGACTCAGTCACTCAGTCTCCTGGTCACTTAGTCACTCAGTCAGCTCCTTGGTCATTAAATCAACAAATCAGTCACATGCTTGGGCTCTTGGCCAGGTGCTCAGCTACTTTATCACTTTGCCATTTTATTTGTTCATCTGTTCATTTATCAGCCATTCATTGAGCACCTACCCTGAGCCAGCCTGGTGCTAAATGATGGTGGGGACAAAGATACAGAAGGTGCAAACCCTGGCTTCAGCCAGCCAGACTACCAGTCTGTCCGTCATCCATTGATGTGGCAATATGTTGGGTGTTTCTTGATCTATTGGTCAATCAGGATGGTAGCTCTTTGACCAATGGCCAGATCCTTGGTCTGGCAGGCACTGGTTCTCATGCTGAACTCTCAGCCTGCATAGTCCTCAGCCCATTCTTCAAAGGGGTTTAGGAGACCCCAAAGCCTCCTGGAGGAGGTGCTCTTGAGTTGTGATGGAAACCAGGCAGTCTAGGACCATGCTGGTTCCTGTGGGACAGGCCAGCCCCAGCTCAGGTGCTGGGAGAAAAGGAGTGGGGACGTGGTCTGTCCTGTGGGGTGCTCCCGTCCGAGGACCCCCCTTTTCTCCTTCCCTCCTGGTCATGGTACAGACACACACACACACAGATATCTCACACATGCACACACATACACAACACACAGACCCCCAGACTTACAAACATTATCACATACAAATTCACAAACATAGGCATGCACTCATACACATTCTCCCATATAGACTCACACGGGCACAAGCATGCACAGAGTATCACTCGGGCTGTCTCAACATAAGTTGCACCCCCATCACAGCCAGGCCCCCCCAGAGGCCCCAACCACACTCTGACATAGCAGAGCGCCGTGTGGATACAGCTGCTGTAGAGGGACGTGCCAGGGCTGGATGATAGGCAAGCAAGAACTGAACAGGAAGAGAAGTGTGGGTGGGTAGGGCCAACTCAGGGCACCCCTTTCTGTATGGCTGGGGCCATTGTCCTGGGGAGGGAAAGGGACCATGTCCTGTATCAGTTATCTATTGCTGGAAGAAAAAGACTCTCAAATTTGGTAGCTTGAAAACAACACCAATATTTATTTTGCTTACAAACCAGCAGTTTAAATATGGCTTGGTAGGGACAGTCATGTTGTTCCACCCAGGGCCAGGTGGGGTGGCTGAGACTGGGAGTGGGAATCCTCTGAGTCTTGTTCACTCCCATGGCTGGAAGCAATGCCAGTATTGTCTGGGTTTTCAGTTGTAGCCATGGGCTAGAAGCATGTGGCCACTTGGCTTCCTCACTCCATGGTGACAGGGCTCCAGGGGTGAGCACCCCAGAGAAACCTATGTCACCTGCTACAACTTAGCCTGGGAAGTCCTTCATATCACTTGCACTCCAATCACAGGCCTGTTCAGGTTCAAGGGGATGGACCACAGATACCACCTGTCGAGGAAGGAGTGTCACCTTCATAGTGTGAGAAGAACACATGGGATGGATATATTGGTGCCACCAACTAATTACAAGATACAATTGGTAAACTGACGGCTTTCATAAGCCTTCCTCATGAGTTTGGGGCTTTACCCTTAATCCAATTTCTTTCTCTCTTTCTCTACTTTGGTATGTATCATTCATACCTAGGTTTCTGCTCTTTTTTCTCTGCTTACAACTCACAGATTTATATCTCCGGCCCTGACCTGATGCAGGCATCAAAAACTCAACCGGTACCAAACTCAATCTCCCTTCCAGAGCACGTGGGTTCCATTTCATCCCCAAATCTATTCTTCCTAGAGAATGGTCACCCACCAGGACTTATATTTCACAGCCTCTCCCGCAGCTGGGTGTGGCCGTGTGATTATGAGTGGCATTTTCCTCACTTGTTGGAAAGGACACTGCTTGCCCTGGACTCCGTCCTTTGACCCTTCCCGTGGCTGAGGTTGATGGCATGAAGGAGCACAGGATGGAGGCAGAGTGGGTCTGTGAATGATGCCAAGGAGCAGAGCGGCCTCCCCCGCAGAGACCACAGAGACCACTGCCTGGGAGAGGAACTTCTTTCACATTTCAGTCACTGTATCTGGGGCTCTGCTTCTATTGCAGTGTATAGCCCATCACCTGAGGCTAGAGATCTCAGGATCCTCTGTGCCTCCCCCCAACCCCCCCCCCGCACTCCAGCCCAGCTTCACTGCGTAGAGTCACTTCTGCCTCCTCACTGCTCCTGCAACTGTCTTTGACCTGCCTGTCCAGTGGCCTCTCCCTGCTTCCAGGCCTCACCTCCACCTCCCAACCACAGGACCTCCAAATTGGTGTCTTCACCTTTACTCTCTCATTGTTCCACCCATAAAGTTTCTGCTCTGCTCAGACACCTTGATGGCTCCCTATTGCTTATCAAAGAATGACACCATCACTCCTGCCTGCATGCCTTTAATTCTGCTGATTCTGCTTCCTGGATTCCTAAGTCTTTTTCACACATCAGATGCCTACTCACCACTGGAACCTGGTCCAAATGCTGTCTCGTCCCTGATGATTCCCTTATCTTCCTATTGGAATTCATCCAAGGCCTCATCATAGTCCACCTTCAGGCACAGTTGTACCTCCGATCCACTAGAGGGCAGAGGCCGTGTCCTGGCCATCTTCCCACTGCCTCCAGGCCCAACATAATGCTTTGTATGCAGGAGGCACTCAAAGCGTGCTTGCTAGTGAAACACTCACTTTCCCTGGCTGGAGGTTCACAACTCTGTCTGGCACTGGTGTTGCTGCATGTGACCAAGGTCGCCTTCCCTCACACCTTGAGGCCTGACCCCCGAGAATCCCTGAGGAGGTAAGAAGGTCTTCCCTTCCACATCTCCCTGCGGGCTGGGAAGGAGAAGCTGGGGGCTTTCTGTTGACTCTGAGGGCAGAACCTGTGAGTGGAAGTCCACAGGTTTTATAGGTAAGGGCTTTAGTATGAGATAGATCTAGTTTTGAAGTTCAGCCCTGCCACTTCTTAGCTGCGTAACCTCAGGCATGTTATTTAACCTCTCTGAGCCTCAGTGTTCTTTTTTATAATATGAGGTTAATATAGCAGTTGCATCCTAAAGATCTGGTGGAGATTAAAAAAGATAATGTATACAAAGCACTAAGTACAGTGTTTGACACAAAGACAGTCCTTACTAAATGGTCATTATAAGCATAATGCAATTTCTTTCCTGTGGCCTGAGACTCTGGCTGGTGAGAGGGCACCAGGGCAGGCTCCACTCTAGGCCTGGAGACTGGAATCCGTGCTGAAGGATGGAGGTTTCCCTACGGACAGAGGTCCGTGAATGTATGTGTATTGTCACAATTGGCTTGGCCCCAGCTGGGCTGTTTGCTGGGAGCTCCCAGGAGCAGGCAGAGCTGAAGCAGGACAGGTGTCTGGTGGGGCTGGCTGCCTACTAACCTCAAAGGGGCTGGGTTAAACCAGATCCGGCTGGCTGGCATCAACAGCCAAGGGTACAATGTCAGGGGCACAGAGGCTTCCGGACATCCAAGGATTCTCCACACCAGGTGGGCTGCCAAAATCATCCCACAGTGATGAGTGGGATGTTTATTCTGGTGTTGGGGGTCTAGACCTGTGTGAGAGAAGGGATCCAGGACCCCAGATGACTAGGCTTGGGTTCCAGGAGAGAGGAGAGAGGAAGGTTACACTTTCTCTAAGTGTCCCACACAATATGCCTGGGGCAACAAACCACATCTAAGTCCTCCTCACCGACAGGGAGAAGGATCTGTGTTTACCACTGATTCAGAGACTGGACAGCCCTGTCTGTAGGCTGAAGCTATCTGGTCCAGTAATGAGCTTTTATTTATTTATTTATTTATTTATTTATTTATTTATTTATTTATTTATTTATTTATTTTTGAGACAGAGCCTCAAGCTGTATGCCCATTTATTTATTTATTTATTTATTTTTGAGATAGAGCCTCAAGCTGTCACCCTAGGTAGAGTGCCATGGCATCACAGCTCACAGCAACCTCCAACTCCTGGGCTTAAGCAAGTCTCCTGCCTCCACCTCCCAAGTAGCTGGGACTATAGGCACCCGCCACAATGCCCAGCCATTTTTTGGTTACAGCCGTCATTATTGTTTGGCGGCCCAGGCTGGATTTGAACCCGCCAGCTCAGGTGTACGTGGCTGGCGCCTTAGCCCGTTGAGCCACAGGCGCCGAGCCAGGTAATGAGCTTTTAAATGTTGAAAGACCTGGGTGCAGTGGCTCATGCCTGTAATTCTAGCACTCTGGGAGGCTGAGATGTGAGGATTGCTTGAGCTCAGGAGTTTGAGACCAGCTTGAGCAAGAGTGAGACGCCATCTCTACTAAAAATAGAAAAATTAGCTGGGCATTGTGGCAGGTACTTGGAAGGTTGAGGCAAGAGAATCACTTGAGCCCAAGAGTTTGAGGTTGTTGTGAGCTATGAAGCATGGTACATTACCCCAGGGGCAACAGAGTGAGACTCTGTTTCAAAAAAAATATATTGAACAAATATTTAAAAGTTTCCTCCCTCCCACCCTCCCTCTCTCCTTTCCTTCCTTCCTGGATTCCTTCTTCCTGGCTTAGTACAGGATCTCTGATGGAAAAAAAGCCTTTGTGTGTAGCATTTGCCAATTGCTGTGGTATAAATACTCCTACTATGGCTGACTTCCAACTACCCACGTGACACCACTGAAAGAGAAGTTGGAAAGAGATGTGTCCAATTGGCTCTTGTGAGTCAGCATGAGCAGATTCTAGCACACCACTGGGTGGGGGCTGCCACCTGAGTTTGTGGAGAAAGGCAGGTGTGTGTGGCTTCAGTGTGCAGAGAAGTAAAGACCAAAGTGCAGTGTAGCAAAATGGCGAAAAGCACAAAAATAATAGGCCCTGGAGCCTAATAGCCTGTAACAAATCCCAGATCTGCCACTTCTTGGCTTTGTGACTTTGGAGGAGTCACCTCACCTCTTTATGCTTCTGTTTCCTCATCTATCAAGTGGGGCAAATGACAGTGCTACTTCACAAGTTCTGGTGAGCTCTGCCCAAGTTAACATAGGTCGGTGGCAGGTGACATAAATGTTATTTATTACAGTGAATCACAAAGAGTAGTTGGAATTATCTCCTTGGTCTGAATAATTTAGACAGGAAACCCAAGAGCAAGCTCTCTCTATATTTAAATCTTTGGTTTCCCTTAAGAGCAAGGATTTTCAGTCAGGAGGCCCATAACCTACCCCAAATTATGTTTCCCATGTCGAGTATGTGTGCGCATCTCTATGAAGAGGGGCAGCGTGCAGCTTTCATTGGATTCTCAAGAACAGTCTGTGGTTTCTGCATTCTCCCCTCAACCCACAAAGGCTTCAGAACCACAGAGGTGGAGAATGTAGAATTCTCACAGCATAGGAATGGCCCCTGGAGCGTTTGGAAGCAGAGGAGATGTGTGTAAGGTGCAGAGTGGATAGACACATGGAGAGCTCAGCCCAGAACTCTGAGATGTCTGTTCCTTGTTGAAACCGAGGCTAGAGAAACTTCCAGCAACGAGGCTACCAAAAAGAACTCATGTAACGCTCAGTACCCCATTCAAGGAACCTGCAGCCTCCTGGTTCCTGCTGTCTCCTGCTCCCTCTGTTCCCTTCGTTCTCTTCTCTCCTCCAAGTCTCCCTCCCGTCCCGGAGCCTCCTGCACCCCCCGCATCACCGCTCTGCAGGTGTGTGGAGGCGTGTTTAAATGCACATGTTGCTATGATTCCGTGACATGGGTCTTCTTCATGGTTGTGTTTTGTTTCTTTTAGGTTTCTGTAGTTATGCTATAATTATTTAAGCAAGGTTAACTCAAAGCTGATTTAGCATAGGTCTGCCTCCACCTGGGGGGTGAAGGCTATCTTCAATATTTAACTGAATTACATGGAAGGGGGTGGCCGGTAGGTTTAATATGCTACTCCATTTCATTTCCTTCCTCTTTCTCTGTTCTTTTCCCTTCTTCTTCCCTCCTCCGTCCCTCCATCTTTCCCTTCCTTCCTTACAAGATGTCCTCTTCCTGGCTTGGTACATGGTCAAAAGAACAGGTCTCTAACCAAAGGCCTGTTCATTTATAAGAGTAAAAATTCCTTTTGACAAATCCTGCTCTACGTCGTTGCATCATGCAACCTTAGGCACCTGAAATTACAACTAAATGGCACCAATCCTGAGTTACAACTTCTGTGGGCTTATCAAGTACCACTCTGCCCACTTAAGCAATAAGGATCTGTTTCACAGGGAGAAGTCACCATCCAGTGGACCCTGAAGGCACTCCTGATTCCGGTTCTGCGTGACCCCACTGTGGATTGCAGGGGAGTCTGCCAGTGTTATATTCCAACTCCCATTCTTCTCACCCCACCTTAATAACAGAGCCTGGTCAGCTTGGGCTTAAAATACCCCCACCAGAGGCTTAAACAACAGAAATTTATTTCTCACAGTTCTAGAGGCTGTAAGTTCAAGATCAAGGTGCCAGCTGATTCAGTTTCTGGTGAGAGTTCTCTTCCTGGCTTGTAGACAGCCGCCTTCTCACCCTGTCCTCACATGGCCTTTCCTCTGGGTGTGTGAGTGTGTGTGGAGAGAGAGGCAGGGAGGGAGGGAGGGAGATCTGGATCTCTGGCATCTCTTCCTCTTCTTATAAGCCCACCAGTCCTCCCTTTAGTCCTTCCTGCCACCATGACCTCATTTAACCTAATTCCCTCCTTCAAATACAGTTACATTGGCAGATAGTGCTTGAAATGAATTTGAAGGTGAGGACATACTTGAACCTTGGCTTTGTTTGAGGCAGCTGTGTGCCCAACTAAACATTACCTTTCCCAGGCTCTCTTAGAGCTAAGTGTGGCCATGTGACTAAGTTCTAGACAGCAAGGTACAAGCTGAACAGCTGTGTGGATTTCAGGAAGACTTATTAAAAGCGAGGGGAACTTTGACTTACTCTTGTCCCTTGTTCTTCGTTTTGGAACCAGGTGATGGTAGCTGAGCTGAAGCAGCCTCTTTGTACTCAAAGAGGATGAAAGTTCCTGGTTGGGCTGGCAGGGCTGAAGGCAGAAGGACCCTGGATCCCTTGTGACCAAGGGCCACCCTTACCCTGGAATGCTCACCTCCAGATTGAGAACATTTTCCTTCCATAAGCCACTATTTAGTGGTCTTTGTTATTTTCAGCAAATGCAATTTACAGCTGATGCATAGAAGCTCACCTGGCCCTGAGTTTTTGAGCTGTAAGCAAAGATTTTTAAAGTTCCTCTAAAGTCATTGCTACTTTTCCTCCTATCCTCCCCAATTTGGAAGAATCTCACCAGAAAGGACTCAATTTATTTGTATCTTTTCTCCCTTTCCCCCCCATTTCTCTGTTTTCTCCTCCCTCCCTCTTTTTCCCTCCCTACTCCTGATGTGTGTTGAACATCTAGAATATTCCAGGTGCCAGGATTAGAAATAGGTATTAGACATAGTCCCTTCTCCCTAGTAACTCAGAATCCAGACTTTATGGACAAAATAAAGAGAATATGGTAGTGGGATGGGCAGCAAAGGGTGTTAAATCAAGTCCCAGGAGACACTTCCAGAAGGAGGTCACTTGGCCTGAGATCTAATGTGGGAGCTTTGAGTTACAGTAATGGGGAAAAGAAGGTGGAAAAAAACCCCAGGCACAGGGACCAGGATTTTGCCACTTTACTTCTCTATAACCCTTGTTTTTTCATTTGTAAAATGGGGAGAGTAAGTAATATGGATGAACAAGTACATGGAATAGTAAGGGTGCCATGTATGATGCTTACTAATTTTATTATTGCTGGCAATGAGCTATTTACCCATGGTATGCACAGCTCTGTATCAGTTTGGAGATAAGCTTCACAGAGGACATAAGTGACTCATCCATGGTCACACACCTAGAAAGGGGTACTGCTCAAAACCAAATATCCCCCTCCCTTGTCCAGTGGCCTTTAGACCCTCTGTCTTTGCACTAAATGCTGAGAAGATGCAAGGTGAGGGGGAAAAAAAATCAGGGTGTGGTAGGGGAAAATATGGAGGGCTTCCTGGAAGAGGCAAGTATTAAAAGAGTTTTGAGAGAAGAGGAGAGACGAAGGCATTCCAGGAAAGGGGTGTATGGTGGGGACCATCAAGTAGGGTGTTGGGGGATGGATCAGGCAGGGGATAGCTGGCTGGCAGAGAGTTTGAACCATGAGAGTTGGCAAGACACAAGGTAGGTCAGGCGAAGAGAGGCCAGATCAGAAGATGACCTGTGATTTCAGGCACCCTGGTGGCCAGGTAGTGGAGTGAGGACTTGAGCCAGTGGGCCACAGAAAGCCACAGGAAGTTCTTGAGCAAGAGGCTGGTTATAATGAAGAGAGACTCTGGGTAGCAAAGAAAGAAAGAAACTTGTCTGTTCTAAGAGGCAGTATGGGCTAGGCGACTTTATTATTTCATCTGAGCCTCACAACCACCATTAGGGTGGTATCAGTCAGGTCAAGAGATGTGGAGCCAGAGAGTTGAGTCACTCGTGGAGCGGAAAGTTAGGTTGGCCAGAACCCAAATCTGTGCTCTTTCTACTGCACCCTGTGGTTTTATGCTGTTCTCACTCTTGGAATATCCCTGTACTGCCTGTGTCCCAACCAGGTCTTCAAGAGTCTTTGTGCATCTGGATACCCATGCTGGGTAGAAAGAGCTAGTGTCCCTGAGACTTTTGAGGACCCTCCCCCAACACAGGGTAGTGTTAAGTAACCCAGAATCCAGACTTGATGAACAATGTAAGTTGTCTGTAAGTGGTTGGCCTCTGGGTCTGATAGAAATGGGTTCAAATCCCAGCTTTGCTGTGCGCTGAGACTGAATGAGGGAGGCACAGTGGGATGAGCCTTGGATTGGAAGCCAGCCCAGGCATAGACTGAAACCCTAGCTGGAAGTGACAGACACCTGAGGAGGTGAAATGATACAGTGCCTCTATTCATTTCAAAATAATGGCGGGCAGGGTCCAATTTGGAGAGGGTAGAGAGGAAATAATACTGCTCATGAGTTGATAATCATTGATGCTGAGTGATGGGGTTTATGGGGTTCCATTGCATTATTCTTTCTACCTTTATGCATTTGAAAATCTCCATAATAAAAATTAAAATAATAGTAACTCCAGAAACTTAAAAAAAAAAAACAAAAACCAGACCCTTCCCCCAGCTACGTTAACCACACTCTTCTCCCAGCTGAAATTCCCAGGCATTGCTCTGCTGAGCTTGTTTTCTCATCTGAAAAATGGGGTGAAGACTCTAATTCCCTCACAGGGTAAAGTCTAAATGGGATGTTGTAGAGTAATATGAACTAGACATAGTTGATAACAGATGTGAGCAAGTCGTCTTGGGCTTTGCAGTCACTCTGAGCACCACATTTGCTGAGGGACCTAAGCCAGTCCCGGCGGCAGAGGCCAGCTGATGGCCTGGCAGGAGACAGGCCCCACTTTCTGGGCAGCTTTTCCAATTTTCCGAAGCACAGAGTTCATCACTCACAGGGGCTTTTTGCATCTGCTTTTTTCCAACTGCTTAAAGACCAAGCTCTGCATCCTTCCTTCTACCGTCTGTGTGGGAGTGTAAGTGTGTGCCACACTTCCGCAGGTGTGCCTGAGTCCGAGCAGGTGGGCTATTTCTGTGAAAGTGGGGTTGATTGTGTGCAAACAGGCACGCCCTGGGCGAGTGCCTGCGTTGACAGGATCTGTATTTGTGTTGGTTATGCTCACCTAGGTGTCCACAGGCTTATGACAGATGTCAGCAGCTCATCTTTCTTCTAGAGTTATCCCTGAGGCACACATTCCTGATCTGCGTTTATTCAGAGTCACCGGCACAAGGTCATGAGGGGCATTCAGTATCACCCTCGGAGTTGGGCAGGTGGGCTGGAGGGGGTGGCGAGGGCGCTGAGTGAAGGGAAAGACCTGGGTTTTCTCTGCTAGGATTGCCACTCGCTTCCAAGACTTAGCCTCAGTTTCTCTGTGTTTGGGGTAAGGAAAAGGGATGGGCAGCCCTTGACCAAGGGTAGGTAACTGGGAAATAATCAGTGAAGGAGGGTTGAATGGCTGCATGAACGCGTGAGGACCATCTCAACAGGGCAGACCAGACTCGGGGCCTTGCGATTGGTGCCCGCAGCTCCCAGGGTGGGAAGGTACTCGTGGCACAGGGACTGACCCCCGTGGGATAGGAAAAGAGAGAGAGAAGAAAACACAAGCAGAAGTAGTAGCCAGTGGAGAAGAGCAGGGGAGACAGCTCGCACCAAGAGAGTAGGAGCGAGAAGCGGCAAGAGGGGACTCCCGGACACCACCCCAAAAGCCGTGCGGAAGTGGAGGCGCCCGGGGCTCGGGAGGACTACCCGGCAGCGGGCGGCCTGCGCACCGCCTGGGTTCCGAGTCTCCTTCTCGCTCCTGCGGGCGCCGCAGCGCCGCCTGGCGGACACACGGCGCTTCTCTGGGATTCCTGCCGCCGGCCGGCGCGCTCGGATCCTCCAGCTGTACCGGTGAAAGACCGAGGCAGCTGGGGGGCGCACCTCGGGGAGGGCGTTTGCCCCTCCCAGAAGGCTCGCGCCTCACCTGGGCATGCAGCACCCATGGCGCCCACCCTCCACTAATCCCGCGCCGCGGGTGACTCGGCGTCGTCCAACCGTCGGGGAATCCTTTCTGCCTTCGACCCCTAGAGCCCCAGGTCCAGAGTTTTGCTGCCTCTGGGTAGCTTCCCCAGGAAGAGGGGGGTCTCATTAAACTTTTGAGGGAATGGCTTAGTTTTGGGTTTTGTTCATAAAATTCTAAGAGGGCGCGTGAAGGCACAACATCACCAGTTCGTCTCCCTGCCAGCCCCAGGCCTGCATCCCGGGGCAGGGGGATTTCTAGGTCTTTCCCTGCCTGAGGCGGTTCTAGGGGGCGAGGCGTGGTGACCCGAGGACCCCTGCTCGAAGACGCGAGGCAAAGGAGGGCAAAGCTTGTGGGTCACAGGGGCTAGGAGCCTGTGGCTGGTGCTGGTAAGAGGGCAGCGTGGCTTTCAGGTCTCAAGCCGTGGGCACCGGAGTGTGGGACTCCGGCCTCACCGTCTCCGCTAACGTCCTCCACTCCCACCTGACAAGGGGGAGAGCATGTCTGTCCCAGAGCTTGGGGGAGACAGGCCGTCCCTTCGGCCAGGATTCTCCGGGAACCAGGGTCGTCCTAGTTTCTCTCTGCGGAACCAGAGTGCGAGTGGGGTTGCTGCGTCCCTCGGGTCCTCCTCGGCTCCAGCTCGTGTTTCTGGGGTCTTGAAGCGCCTCGCCTCAGGGTCAGAGGCACCGGAAGTTGCCCTCTCCGTACGGGTGGTGGCCCAGCCAGAGTCTCCACTAAGTCCCGCTCTGGGCCGCGGCCTGGGAACTCCTAGCAGCGTCCCAGAGGTCGCTGGGGTTGCTTTGCGTGCAACCCGGGAAAAGGCCCCGCAGCCTTGAGGCTGGAGCTGGGAGGAGGGTGAAAAATCTTTGAAAAAGTCACCAACTCTTGTCCAGCAGGGACAGTACGGGTGTCAAACCCAGGCCAGAGGCCCAGGGGCGGACCCTGCGCGGCAGTGAGTCCCCAGAGGCAACAGTGGGGGGTGAGCGCAGAGGGAAGCCAGAGACCCAGAGAACACAGAAGGGCCCGACTCCAGGGAGAGGGAAGTTTGGGGTGCGCGCTCAGCGCCGCGACTGCACGCAGCCGGGATCCCCCGCAAGTGAGCTCTGGGCTCTGAGCTCCCAAACAACCATAAGGCCAGAGCTCGAGCACCCCTCTGCAGTGTCTTTGAGGGGCTGCTGGGTCCCCCCGCCGCCTAAAGCGACTAGGACTTTTCTGTGCGCGGTTCCTTCGGCGCTTCAGGCAGCTCACCCAAGCTGGGCGAAGGGAGCGGTGCGCGCCGCTGGGATCAGCGCCCAAACCCAGGCTTCCGCCGACTTTTGCGGTGCGGAGCTCGTGGCCTGCAGTGACCCTCGGCACTCACCTGGTTGCCCCAGAGACGCCGAATTGGAGGGGCTTCCGGGTCCCTCACCCCGGAGCGCTCTCCTGCGACGCAAACTAGAGTGGAGCGCCGGCTGCACAGCGGTCAGAACTGGGGAAAAGCAGCCGTGGCGCCGGCCTGCCGCGAGTCGGGACTCCTTAGGGAGGAAGAAGCCCCGGGTGTGGGGTGTCGGGGCGCGAGCGTGAAGGTGGTTCTTCTGGCCCTTGGCAGCCAGAAGCAGCAAGTGAACTCACTTTCCCCCGAGGGACCAGAGGATTCCAGCGCACTCTCCCCAGACCCGGGAAACAGGTTCCCCAAGCTCCCCTGGGTCCCCAACCTATCCCGGCTGCCCGCCGGGGGCAGGGGGTGCTCGGAGATCCAAGAGAGAGACAGGGGCGGCCACACATTCCTGGGCCCAGGCCCGGCCGGCGAGGCCCGGCCTGCTCCGCTCTCTGTACAAAACGAAACCCAAACGCCCAAGAGCCGCAAGAGGAAAATTAAACAAAAAAACCCTTTACCCACTCCTTTCACTTTTAATGAACCGACTGCTGGGAGAAAATGTAAATAAAAACGAAGTGATCGCTAACGATGGGTACTAACGTCCCAAATCATTCAATTTCCTCTTTAAAAACATTTTCCCCAAGGCCAACCCCGCGGCCGGCCGTTCCGACGCCTTGGCCTCTTCCAGAAAATCACAACAAAGCAATCGGAATTTCGGCCACGGTCCTGGGAAGAAGGAGTAGCAGTTAGGACCTGGGAACCCAACTGAGGGTTCTGCCATGCTCTCTTTAACCAAATAATAATAATAATTAAAAAAGATAAGAAGAAGAAGTAAAAGCTTTTAATACATCAAATATACGGAATTTTAATCTTTAAAGCGATACATTGTCTATTATTTTAGTACATGACGTAAACCTTGTCCCCTTCTCAGTGGGTGGACTTAAAAATTAAAAATAGTTAAGTGTTCCTTATAAAGAACAAAATAAGGCAAATAAGGTTTTGGAATAGAATTGTTCTTCCTTTTTTTTTTTGTTGTTTTCTTCCAGAATACATACAAAAAAATACCCATTCTCTTTCGATGGTATACACCTTAAAAATAATTGCAATTTAAAATCAGAGCTGACAAATTGTGACTTTTTTTCTTTTTTTGTAACAAACATGCATGTAAATTTGTGTTTCAATCAGACATTAAATAACGTACAATACAATCATAGCAATTTTAAAGTAACATTAAAGAGAAGACCTCTAGTTCTGTGGCGGTTTTGCTTTTATTTATAATCTACAAGGGTTGGGAGGGTTTGTTTTCCACATTTTTACCCTCAAGTTTTAATTTTTTCCCCTCCTTTTTACCTACGGAGCTCAAACTAAATAATGCACTTTTGAACCACGGGTCCGCTTGGAGCTAACATAAATAAATACCAGTGTCCACCGATGCAGTCCTCAGATGAACACTTTCTCATTTTTTTCCTTCTTTTTCTATAAAAAGTCAAATGGTATTTTTTTCAACTTTTATAAAGTTTGGGTGGGGAGGTGAGAGGTGGGGGGAAATGGGAGTTTCCCACCGGGTCTCAGTCGCTGTTATCGGGTAGATAGATAGATACGGTATATATTTTTTTCTTTCGTGGCCCGGGTCTTCCCCACGCGCGGCTGTCGGCAGCCTCGGCCTTGATCTCGCCCCTCCCTCGGCTCCTCCCCTCCCCCAGCTTCTTTCTCTCGCTCGCGAGCCCCGCCGGCGCCCTCACTGATACCCCAGCGCCGAAGCGGTGGTCAGTCTCTGTCCGTAGAGGGCGTAGGGGGAGTAGTAGGGTCCGGTGGCGGCGGGCACCGGCACGGGGGCGCCGGGCGTGGGGAGCGGGCTCTTGGAGTAGGGGTGGTAGCGGCTGCTGAGTCCCAGCGCGTGGTGGGGGCTGCGCAGCGCCAGCGTCCCGGGGCTGCCCGGGGCGGCCGACGTGGGGATGTGCATGTGGCAAGCCATGGCGGCTGCGGCGGCGCTGGCCAGAGACGACGAGCTGGGATAGCCCGACAGCAGTTTGTCTGTCCCGGGGAAAGCCGTATGGGTCCGCAAGTGGCTCAGCAGCTCTTCGGACGTGGCGAAGCGCTTGTCACATGGCCCGTTGGCCGACACCCAGTTGCAGATGTGGGGCAGCGGGTCGTTGGGGAGCATAAAGCCGTAGGGGTAGAGGGGGTGGCCTGCCAGAGAGGGCGGTGTGGCGCCCGCAGCGGCCGCCGCCGTCAGCGACGAGTGCACCCCGTGCAGTGGGTGCGTGGGGTACACCAGAGGGTATCCGGACTTGAGCGCCGCGGCCGCCGCGGCCGGGTCGTGAGCGCAAGAGGCGCTAGCGGCCGCAGCCCCCGCCAGGTGGCTGGCGCAGTGGTAGCTGAGGCAGTACGGGTCCCGGCATAGACTGGCTGTCATCACGGATGGAGGCGACGCCCCGGCCAAGGGGCTCGATCCCGCTGGCTTACTGCAGCCTAGAGAGCCGGCCGCGGCCGCTGCCAGCTGCGCCCCCACCAGGCTGCCCGGCTTGGTGGGGTCGAGCGCCACGCCGTGGGGCAGGAACTGCGGCGGGTAGCCGGCGTAGGCCCCGGCCAGGCTGCCTGGGTAGGTCATGCCCGCAGGCGGCAGAGGGAACACTGTCTGGCCCGGCTTGTAGGGCGACACCGGTGCCACCAGCCCAGAGCCCAGCACGGAGGAGGAGGTGGGAGCGCTGGGGCCGGAACCAGAACTCGAGCCTGATGAGCCGCCGCAGTCCGAGCCTAGAGCCTTGCCCCCCGGTCCCCCATCCGGGTGTTGATTCATGTCCACATTAATCCCGCCGCCGCAACTAATCCGGCCATGAGCCAGCCCCGCGGGTCCCCCTTCCGCCGAGGCGCCCCCGGCGGCCTTGCTGCCGTTGCCGCCGCCCGCGTCGGTGTCTTTCTTGTCGTCCTTGCCCTCAGGGCCGCCCCCGGCTGAGGGCAGCATGCCTCCCGGCGAGCAGGCCGAGGCGCTGGAGCTTGGGCTGCCTGTCCTGGGCGTGAATGGCTGGCAGGTGGCGCTCGGTACCCGGAATCCCGACTTCTCCGCCGAAACACCCCCGCCGCCTCCCCCGCCACCGCCGCCGCCTCCACCGCCGCCTCCCGGCTCCTTCTTATCCGAGCCGGGTTTGGAGTACGGCTTGAAACTTGACTTGTCTTCCACGCCGATGTCGCTCAGCTTGAGGGGGCCCGACTTGGCGTCCTTGTCGCCCGCTGCGCCGCCGCCTCCACCTCCCGTGCCGCCCCCGTTGGAGGCGACCGACGAGAGTTTGGAGGAGGGCGAGGGGTCGGGCTTCCCGATCTGTGAACATGTTTGCGCCAACAGCGCCAGCGGGCTCTTCTTGGCATCGAGCTGTGGGGTGCGGGGTTGGGGGGGGGTCACACAGAAAAAGAAAGGGAAACCCTTTAGACTCCTAGCTTCTGGGGTTCAGATACTCCTCCGCATCAGCCCACGAAGATCCTCCCAGCCCTGAGGCGCAATTCTAGGCGGCACCCCCAGGTCCACACTCAACTACAAACATTGTCGCCCTTGGGAAAGCGGCAGATCCCTCCCCCCCCATTCTTCATCAGCGTCTTTCCTGTCCTCTCTGAGAGCTAACTGGATTTTTAAAAAACAAAATGTTCTGGTTTTCGGCCCCTAGACGCAGAACTGCACTCCTCCCCGCACACACCCCTTAATCTTCAGAGTAAGGGTTTGTGCAGGATGGCGCCTCAGAGGCTGTGTAGGCAGACTAGCTTCTGGGAGTCAAAGGACGGCGGCTTTGGAAACATATTTCAAACCTCCGCCAGCTTCTCTGTGGCGAGTGAGGGGGCTAGACCAGGGTAGGGGCTTTAACACCAAAAGGAGAAACGACTGTTGGCAGCATTTACACCCGGGTCCACCTCCTCCCCCTTTGTGCCCTAGTTTTGCGGTGCTGAAGCACTATCCTATCCTCTTCCCCTATACTGGAGCTGAATCACTCTGACCCCCACATCTCCAGATCCCAAGATAAAGAAAACTCGTAGGGCGACAGCTGGAGTAGTGGTCGCAGCGCGATCCAGGGAGAGAGAGGGTCCTTACCTCGATTGGGCTGACGGGGGTGGAGGGCAGGGGCTGTAGGTATTCCGGGTGCAAAATGTGGCCAGTCCTCGCCGTCAGCATCTTCAGCACCTTGATGGGCAAGCGATTGGCCTGGCGCAGGGGGTCAGACGGGGGCACGGCGTGCACAAAAGGCTTGGTGCTGCCGGCCGGGGACGAGCCTGGGCCGGGGCCAGAGCTACTTCCAGAGAGCGCGCTGGTCCAGGCAGGGTCTGCACCGCCACCGCCGCCGCCGCTGTGCTTACTGCTTCTTAGGGCAGAAAGCGAGGGCGCTGTGCTCATGACCCACCCGCGCGCATGGGAGCAGCGGGGGGAGGGCTCCGGGGCTGCGCGCTCGCCCGGGGAGCTGGAACAGCAGGAGGAGGAGCTGGCGCAGCGGTCACGGGCGCCCAGCAAGCCTTCTCGGCGGCTGGAGCCAGAAGCGAATAATCCTGGATGGCCCGCAGTGGAGCGGAGGCCGGGCTGGACGAGCCGGCTGGACTGCAGGAGTGCCGAGCGGCTGGCGGTGTCCGCCTCGGGCTGCTCCCCTGCGCTGCGCTCTCGCGGCCCCGCGCCGGCGCTGCGCTCTACGAAGTGAGCGGCTGCGTGTCCAGCCGGGGCTCTGGCGAGGAAACTCACTTCAAAAGCAGCTGCACCGAGGGGGAGATTAAAGCCTTTGCCGCCTTCCAATCAAATGGGAGCCCGAGGTGATTGGAGGGTCAAGGGGATATGACGCGTCCCGCGCCGCCGCTGCCACCGCCAAGACTCTCGGAGCTGGTATTAATGGGCAGCTCCCCCTTCGCCACCCCTCCCCGCGTATCCCCTCCCTGGATTTTGCTTCGAGGACTAGATGGACATTTATTCTACGTTTGCCATCCGCCGCCTCCCTCTTATTTCCTTCTCGTCATTCTTTCCCCAGCTTGAAAACAGACTGAAACCTTCTTTTGGGAGGGGGGGTGCGGAGCGTGGCATGAGGAACAGACTGCGAGGGGTGTCCAGAAGGAGTACAGGCAGGAGCGTGGATTACCAGTCGAACGGTCAACTCCAGGGGTGCGCAGACCCGCACACCAAATTTCCTTTCCTCCTCAGTAATTAAGATCCCTCTTGGCGCGGCCACCCGGGTAAGGAAAGGTGGGGAGCCTGAGCTGGAGGAAGTCAGCCCGCCCGCTTTAATTTCCAGAGATTCCGCGGCAGAGAAACCAGAATCTAGATGGGCAGCGGAGGCGGTGGCTGCTCTGCTAGGCAGTGCGCGCCCGGCTCTCCGCCCTTCCCTACCACGTGATTCCCGGGGACGCTTAGATTGGGGCTGGAGCGGGGGTCACATGTTTCCTCTGTTTCACACTCAGTCTCTCCCCCATCCCATTCTTACTCTCCCCTACCACCCTCTTTCCTCTCCCCCTTGTTCTGTGGGCATCTCCACCCCTCCATCAATTGTCAATGTTCCTCGACCGCAATCAATCAGTTATTTGTCAGCTCTTGTCAATCCGCCCGTGATTTATGTCAGCTTTTGTTGCTGATTACAAGGCGGGTGCGACTTGAAGAGAAAAAGAGAGAGGCAGAGAGAGGAGACGGAGAGGAAAGAAGAGACCGAGAGGGAACCGCAGGAGGGGGAAAAAGAAGCAGTCTCCCGGGCTGGGTGTGTGTGTCGGGGGGGTGGTGGGCGCTATGAAAAAGAATGAAAGACAGGAAAGAGGCGCTCGGCGTCAGGAAAATGAGTAGTGAGAGTAAAGTGCGCAGGTGCGCCCAGGGCGCTGAGAGGGGCGCGCAGGCCTTGGGTGCGCGCCTCCCCTCTCGGGGTCGGAGAGAGATACACACCCTTCCGCCTAGCGGGGCTTCGGTCGGTCGGGGTCGCAGAGTTGCAGGAGGCTCTGGTACCTGAGAGGGGCAACGGCGACGTCTAACACAAGAAACTTCTCATCACCACCCCCTCCCATAGTCCCTTAGGGGCGGGTAGCATGTAGACATGAGGCTGCCACCCTGCTTCGGACAGCCACCCTCGGTAGTCCCCCGACCCCAAACTCGAGACTTTTTCCAAGAGGCACATTACCACGTAACCTTGAATCCTGTGGGTCAATGGTGAAGTGAACCCCCTCAATTCTTTGAGCCCCTGGATCATAACCAGGGCTGAGAGGCTCTGAAGAGGAGGCTTGACCGTGAGTGTAAAGGGAGAAACGACTCAGGCTCACTCATATCTCCTCCCCAGCCTTTCCCCACCGCCCGCATCCCACAGGCTTGGGAACCAGGGCTACTTCAAGGCTTCTCGCTCGAATTTACCGGAATGCCGAGCTAGGACCGAACTGCGTTGGGAGAACCCAGGGAAGGAACGAGAGAGAGAGAGAGAGAGAGAGAGAGAGCCTGTGGGAACGCGGGTTTTTCCAGGGAAGCGGACCGAGACTGCCGCGTTCCCCTCGATTTGCACCGTCACTCGGGTTGTTTGGAAAGAAGAAGGGGAAGAGTTGTGCATGCCGCGGTGTACCTGGATCTGGGTGCAGAGTGCGTGTGCATGCCTGAACTGCTGCGTGAGTTCTAAGGGCTTTGGTAAAGGTCCGGGGAAGAGTTCGAGAGTCATCTCCAGAAACTGCCAGAAATTGGAAGGGGTGAGAGGAGGACACACCCCCCTTTCTTGGACGGACTTGGAACACTTTGAATCTCCCCTCCCCCACTTTTCCACCCTGGCTCTTCTTTTGTTGTCAAGGCCTTTTGATAAATGGTGGGTCTGGGAGCGCTGGGAGCCAGGAGCCAGTAGGTGCCCGCGCAGGGACGGGGGCCGAGCCCGGAGACCCAGTTTCCACCTGCGCGCACCCGGCGCTGAGCCGGGTACGCGCGGGGGCAGAGTCTGGAACCTGCCCTCGGCTTTCTCACTACCCCGCTTCCCTCCCCTCTCTGTCTCTGTCTCCCACTCTGCAAGGGTGCCGAGAACTTTTCTGGGGTGAGTTTTAGAATTTTTCTCGTAGGCGTTTTTTTCCTGGGTTTTAATTTTATCCCTTGATTCTCCAGGTTGGTAACTTTATGAAATGATAACTTAACTAAAGCTAATTTGGAGAGAAGAGGGAAGTGAAGCGGTATGTGTTTTGGGGCGGTGTGTGTGTGTGTGTAAGAACACACCTGCACTCAAGGAGGTTTGTATTACCTGTGCGACAAATGACGAAGGTGAGTCGGTGGGGAGGCCACACTCAACAGTGTAAAGGGTGTCTGAATGATCTTCGGGGAGCGAGTTCCAGGTGCCCATTTCTGAGGGCCGGACAGCGTATCTGAAGCCGCTCTTCCCCTTCGGGTGTGTGTCAGCCAGTGTCACTGAGTGCGCGGCGGTCTAGATGTCGACTGGGAACTAACGCCAGTGCGCTCTCAGCGCCGCCAGGCTAGCCTTGGGCCGAGTGTCGCCGCGACCTCCCCGCGAGGCCCGGTCACTAAACGCTGGCAGCCGCAGCAGAGCTGGGGTGACCGCAGGCTAAGGACGTCCTTCCTAACTCTCCACCCCAAAAGGAGTTTCCCCCCTCCTCTAATTCCACCAGCTTTCCTATTACACGGCTCAGGGAAGGCAGCCCCAGCACCTAAGGCCTGGGGGAGCCGTAGAGTGGGTCCCGCATTCGCCGGTGAGGCCGCTCCCGCTGGTGGGTCTACGCCGTGTGGCGTGGGCACGGGTCGCAGACAGCGTGCGTTCGCTCATCTCTAATCTCAACTCCGAAGGTCCGAGCGCATGGGGGCGCCGGGGGGCCTCAGCGTCCCGGGCTTTGGGGAGGCGCCAGCGTCCGAGTCTGCGCATCTGGTGCCTGGGACCAAACACCCGAAGGCCCTGGGGCCATAGGGGCTGGATGCGGGTTATTAATTACCCTGCGCTGGGCCTAAAGCCTCCAACCCCCAGCAGCGGTTGGCGCGGATGTCCTGCGGATTTTATTTGCACACAATGGAAATGATTTGTTTTCTCTATAAAAGGAATGGGCATGGCAGATATTTGAGCAGGGGGTGGGAGGAGGAGAAGGAAGAGAAGAGAGCTGAGGAAAAAAGTTTGAAAATGCCTTGAACTATTCACTGTCGAGATGGCTAATCAGTATTGAGGCCGGAGGGCAGGCGGGCCGCCTTTCACCGCCGCTTCCCTTTCATCTCGGGCTCGGCGGAGGCGCTCAATTAAAAGCCTATCAGTTTGTAAGTAAATCAACGCCTATCAGAGTTGTCACATCAAACAAAACGATTATTATTGCAGCCCGCCTCCCCTATTAATCTCCTTCGAAGATAATCCGCCTGACAGGTCAGGCCCGGCGAGCTGGAAAGCCTGGCCCAGAGCGCCGAAACAGTCCCGGACTGGCGTGCGCCCCCGGGGACCTGCCCACTCTGGTCTTGCCCTCAGTTTGCGGCCCCCCCCGAAGGGAAAGAGGAAGAGCGCGCCGAGGCCGCTGGACCCAGGCCCGCCCCACCCGAGTGGGAGCGAGGCCCAGATTCGTCGGGCCAGAGGGGGACGGTCCTGAGCAGCCCTCTCTGCCTTTCGAGACGAGGGAGGAACGTGGCACGGCCGGAGCCGCTGTCTGGCCGGACACCAGGGCTACCCCGAGGCCCGCGCTCTTTTCGGCTGGCCTTTCCTGGCTCTCCATTTCTTTTCTCTTTCTCCCTTCTCCTTTTTATTTCCTCTCCTGCTTTCTTGGCTTCCTACCCCTTTTCTTCATTTCCTCTTCCTTTTCCCTTTTCTTACTTGCCAGGGAATGTTTCCTATTCTCTCTCTCTCTTCTCTGTGTACCGTCTAAACCACTTCGTGCGCAGCCACACTCGCTGGAGTGGAGCATTCTCAGGGGCCGGGTTATTTCTCCTTTGGCAGGGTTGCCTCAGGAAGTGTGTGCAATTCCCAGAAACTCATGACAAATTTCTCCCAATTTCTCTCCAAGCAGGAGAAGGTGTGCTCCTATTTAGGGGTAGGGTGCGTATGGAGGAGTGAAGGGAAGAGATAGGTAGATAGAAAGATAGATACTGAGATGAGTGGGTAGTTGCAAGCGCCCTATTCTAGAATTAGTATTTGGAGTTGGAATTTTATAGCTACAACCTGCCGACCTCGCTGTTGGAGTTGCCTGGGGCTTTGCAAATATGTCTGTGGAGAATACTTTTGGGGCACCGGGCCTCAGTTCTGAGTATGTGAGAGGGTGACTAGTATTTTATAAATAACTCAGACAAACTTCTGTTCTCAAATTGGAGCCCCAAGGGTCCAGTGGGGCCTGGTTTCTGGAGGGCTGCAGAAATCGTGGCCTTCTTCCCTGCGGCCTCCTCTGTGCGCTTTGGGATGCCTCTGAACTCAGCTGGACTTGCCCTGTTCTGAGGTCTTCCTCCAATTCCTTAGAGTCAAGTGGCAGCTGCTGGAGCTGGGTGGAGCCAGGATTGAAGGATGGTTGAAGTGTGAGGGGGTAGGGCTGCCCGCGAGCCCCCAGGCCCTGCTACTTTACATACCATGCGGGGTTCAGCGCTGGAAAGGCTTTCTTTCCATACCAGCACACTGGAGAACCCTCAAGGCGCTGCAGTGTCGGGCGTGTAGTGGAGCCTTTCAGCAGGCAAGCAGGTCCAAGGCTGCAGGTATCTGGTAGAGCCCCCTCAGCGTGCTCAGCACTGGGGCTGCAGGACCCATGGCCCCCACAAAGGTTTCCCGAAAACTCCTCACTTTGCCAGCACTTTCCACAGCTGATCTTTTAGGAGTATTTGTTTCTATGTCCAGAAATATTGTATTGATGCGGTGGCTTAGTTACCTTCCCGCCTGGTTTTCTTAAATGTATTTATTTCACCTGTGCCAGCTGCAGGTATTTAAAGAGCTGTGGTTCCCGCACCCCTCAACCATGCGGAACTCACTCTGGGTATAGGAAATATTTGCTGAGTGGTTATTTGGAGCTAAGCTCTATCTTGAGCCTAGATGACACCCAAGCAGGGGCTGTAAAAAGGCACTAGATTTTTTCCAATTTAACTGTATGTACGCACATGGAGAATTTAAGCATATCGTACAGTCCCCTCTAGATCTAAATATTCTGACGTGTTACAGGTCCTTGGAAGTGACCAGTGGTATTCATACTGGACGTGCAGCCGTTTATATTACTCCCATCTCTCTGCCCTTACATACGAATCTCGATCTAATAAATTCAACCTTGTCATTTTTAGAACCGACAGGATTTCTCCGGCTGTTGTTTGCCCTGCATTTACCCGAATAAATCCAGCTTGCAGACATCAGGCAGGAAAAGGTTCCTGGCTTGCAAACACGAAGACGTTTGGGCTCAGTTGGGCCCAGCGCAGGACCAGAGGTGGCTCTTTATGGTCAGGAGGCTGCGAGTCCGGCCTCCGAAGGAGTCTGGACCAGCGACGCCCCCAAGGCCATAGGTCTCTCGCTGCCCAGCAGTGACTGCACCTCTCCCCCCATCTCTGCGGGTACTTCGGAAACTCGCCTGACAAAGTGTGTCCTCGGCGGAAACTGAAAGCAAATTCGCCTGTAGAGGTAGCCCGAACTTTCTTAGACCCAACTTAGCAGCCGAGATTGAGTGGAGGCTCTGGAAGGACAGCGCGCTAGTGAGAGCGCGTGCGAAGTGGACTAGGGAGGGAGAAGCTAAGAGGGCACCGGGGTGCTGGGCCTGGCTCGAGGCGAGATGGTAGGCAAGACGCCTCGTCTTCCTTATTTTGGGGCAACTCCTCGGCCCTTAATGGTAAAAATAGTTTCCAAGCCGCGGCGGACGCCCAGGATGTGTTTGTAGTGATCACCGTGGGGGAAGAGGAAGCTTTGGAAAAGTTGTAGAGTTTTACACAGAATCGTGTGCCCCGCGGGGCTGCAGAAAGACCAGCTGGCTTTCTTCAGGGCGAAATGGCCAAGAATCAGCCTGGGTAACTAACTCTACCCTTACCTTGAACCAGGGCTTAAATAACCTACTACCGCTTGCCCTGCAAACTTCCCAGCGCTATGCCACGATCGAAGGGCGAGGTCCGAACGCAGAGGGGGCCCACAAGACTTCTCCTCCGCGCTGGGCCCCAGCCCCGAGAGGCTTGAGCGGAGGTGGGAGGACTAGTGTGGTTTCCGCTTACGCTTGGCTGCCCAGACCCTCATGGCAGATCCCCCAAGACCCGGGAGCTTGCGCTTCCCCTGAGAGCCACAATCTTGGGGGGCCGGCTAGGGCGCAAAGTGCGCGCGCGGGCCGGCGCGGGGACGGCCGCCAGTCTCTCACCGCGGGGCTTGTCGCCGGGCCGGCCGCGGCGGGTGAGTGATGAGGGCAGAGAAGGGCGCCCATAAATCGCGGGTGTCAGGGCGAAAAACTCTCTTTATTGTCTGCGTGATGGATGAGCCCGGGGACGAGACACCAAATACTTCGTATCGCCTTTAAATGGGAACACATTTTCCGCGGCCATAATTCATGTTTTTTAAATAGAAAGTTTGAAATGTTGCCTATATTTCACCGGCTCTGACATATTTATGAATCGCTCCCTGCATGCAAATATCATTATTTAAAGCGCCAGGGAGAGCACGGGGGAGGGGAGGAGGCACAAGCCCCCCGCACCCCCCACCCTGCGTGTGGGTGGTGAGCCGGGGAAATGGTGGAGGGGACCTGTTTCCCTAAAGGGCGGATGATGAGGCGCGGGGAACAGAGGTCCGGAAACCGAGCGCACCCCGGGGCTTCCCTCCCGTCGGTGGACCCCGCACGCCCGCCTGGGGAAGTGTTGGCGGCTTGAGACCGAAGACAGGCCCCCGTCCCCTTTTAGGAGACCAGGGAATATTTTGCGTTCCTCTCCGAGGCCCTGATTCAAGCTGAAACCACTTTTTCCAAGAAGAACGTTAAAAAAGAAGATAACAAACTCAAATAATAATAACCCAACATGTTTTGTGTTCTTTGCCATTGCATCGATTTTATTGATTTTCATTCTGGAAACCTGGGACTGTGCGCACCCGGGCAGCGCGGCTGTCAAAACCCAGTCACCACAGGAGTGGGTGGGGGACACTCTTCCAACGCCGCGGCCCTACCTGCCGGCCCCCACCCCCGCTCCACCCAGCTCACCGCTTCCCCGGCACGACGGAGCCTGCGCAAGATACGAGGCCACGAATGACTCGGCCCCCGACCTCCGGGGGCTTCAGTCCCGCCCCTCCTTCTCCCCGGTGCACTGCAGCGCTTCCCGGGGCCGGGTACGCGTCCGCCCTCCCGAATCACCCACTGTCAGTATAAACGCTGTAAAAAAAAAAAAAAAAAATGCCGGGCACTTGCGGTCGGCCTCTGCCCTGCGGGCCCGGCGCAGGAGGCGCCCTCACCTGCCCCCTCACTTGCCGAGACTTTACCTGTGCGCCTGCGGCCCCGCCGGTGACAAAGAAATGGGAGGTAGGGTCGGGGAGTGGGAGGGACAGAGAGCAGCGGCCGAGACAGCCAGAGGTGTGGACCGAGGCCTCCTCTCAGTCCGGATGTTGGGCCCGGCCCAACCAGCTCCGGTGGCCGAATCGTGCCGGGAGAGCGGCCGGGGTAGGGCGAGGGGAACCGGGCTCGGGGGCGGGGCGGGCCCAGCGGCACTTCCGCTGGGGGAGGGGCTGCCGTGACGCGCAGGCTCCCCCGCGGTCCTCCACGGCGCCTCAGCAGCTCAGGCTGCGGGATCCTACACCCTGGCCCCAGGCCTGGCGCTGGAGCTGGGTTTCGCGGGACGGCGGTGGGCAGCTGTCTTTTCTCCACCTGGGGCTTCTCTCTTTTCAAGTCGTAGAAACAGAAGCATCTACACGCTAGCAGCCAGGCCCAAACTTGGCGTGTAAAATTTGCTCAAACTTTGGTCATTTGGTCCTGAGACTTGCCTGGGCCAACTAGATGTCAAGAATACAGTCCCTGGTCTCAGGTCCCCCTTAGTTTTTAGGGGGAACAAAACAGAAACTAACCCTTTTTGGTTGTTCATTTTGTGCCAGGTGCTGCTTAAGAGCTTTCTGTAAGAATTGTGTCCTCACAGCAACTCTCTAAGGTAGGTTCAATGAACGCCCAGTTTTACAGATGAAATAATTGAGGCACAGGCAGAAGAAGTTGGCCTTGCCTTGCCCACATCCCGTCCATATGCTCATCCCTCTTTTACCTTCAGTCCACTGGTTTCCCAGCCCATCACTCTGGGTGGGGCTATAGGGCTCTTGCTTTCCTGACTCAGGGATTATCCGCTTGCTGGCCATGGCCGCTTGCAGCAAGAGGGGTTCAAATCAGCCTGTGGCCTGCTCAGCCTAAGTAGCAAACAGGGCATTGAGCTTCCCTGTTGTTCCTCTGTAGACAGAATGCTCGCTCTTAAAAAAGCAAACCAGCTTAGGTGTATGTGGCTGGCACCTTCGCCGTTTGAGCCACAGGCGTAATTGATGGGTCCACATTTACGGTGCATCTTAGAAGGGTACATGTAAAACGTACTAAATGTAGAATATAAATGTCTGTACACAATAACTAAGAAAATGCCATGAATGCTATGTCAACCATTTCGATGAAAATATTTCAGATTGTATATAAAACCAACACATTGTACCGCATGATTACATTTATGTACACAACCATGACATAATAAAAAAAAAGAATTTTTAAAAAAAAGCAAACCAGACCATCTTTCTCTTCTGCTAGCAAGCAACTGGGTTTCCAGTGTTCTCAGGATCTAGTTGAGCCTGCCTCCTGGGGTTGTAGGTCTTGGCTTGATCTGTTTCAGCTTGCCTTTCTCCCTTTGTCATGGCCTCCTCTGCCACCACCCCTGCAGTTCCCCAAATGTGCCAATGCTACTTCTCACCCCAAGGGCTTTGCTCATGGTTTTCCTTCTATCTGGAATGACATTCTGTCCTTCTCCTCACCTGATTCACTCTTCTTCCTCCAGGTCTTGGCTTATGTTTTACCTCTCTGCATCCTCCCACCTCCCTGTATCCCTCTCCCATAGCAAGATTTCCTGTTGAAGAGTCTGTCTCCTTCATTGGATGATAAAATCCTGGGGAGTAGGGACTGGAGAGGTTCCTTCAAGGAATGAATGAAGAAAGAGCATTTGTATGTACCATCAGCTACGCTGAATGAATGAACGATTACTTATGAGGTTCATTGCACTTTGGAGGGCTACCAATAAGTATTCTTTATATAGCTTCACATCCCAAGATGTATCCCTTTTAATGAGGAAGATAACACAAATCCCATGAAAAGTAAGGGTTATTTTGAATGTCTTGATTGTAAATGTAAAATGAGTGGATGCTGGAGAAGGCTTTCAAAGTGTCAGATGTGCTGGTTGACACAATTTAGTGGAAAAAATATGCCCCCTCCATGACCACCCCTCCTAATATTCAGGTGTGTGTGTCTCAAGGCTTTACCTTGGGCCCCAATTCTTATTCCTCTCTTCACATTTATTGCTGCCACAGTTAAGTTCTTATTAGTTTCTGTCTGAGCTGCTGCTTTTAGAACCTTCTAACTGTTCTGCCTGTCCTCAGCCTCTCCTGCCTCTAATCCATTGTACGTACTCCTACTGGGTTAGTTTTCCTGACCACATCATGCTCTTGCTCACAAATCTGAGTTGGCTCCCCACTGTCCACGTGTAACATTTGACCCTTCATAATCTATATCCAAACTACTTTTTAAAAGCTGTAAATTGGATTCCAAGATTATTAAAGAAACATATGTTCACCTCACCCGGAAAAATGCTCAAAGATACATAAAGAAAAATGTTAACTATCTTCCACACCTCCTCACCATTTTTTAACAAGTCTCCAAGTTTCCTTATCCAGTGTTAACTGTCTGGAGGTGTGGTTAACCACCTCTTTCACCTTACTCCAAGCTTATATAAATAATACTCATATGTGTGGGGCTGTTATATTGTTGCTTGTTTATAGAAAAAAGATTATATTGGGGTCTCTGCACCTTGCTCATTTTTTTCTTGAAAAAATAAAAGGATAGGTCTGTAGATACAGAGCTATTTATTTATTTATTTATTTATTTTTTGTAGAGACAGAGTCTCACTTTATCGCCCTTGGTAGAGTGCCGTGGCTTCACATAGCTCACAGCAACCTCCAACTCCTGGGCTTAGGCGATTCTCTTGCCTCAGCCTCCCATGTAGCTGGGACTACAGGCTCCTGTCACAATGCCCAGCTATTTTTCTGTTTTGCAGTTCGGCCGAGGCCAGGTTTGAATCCACCGCCTTCAGTATATGGGGCCAGCGCCCTACTCGATGAGCCACAGGTGCCACTCCAGAGCTAATTCTTTAATTAATTCATTTTTTTAGCTACATAGTATTTAATAGGATGTATATACTCCAACTTACTCAACCATTCCTTTATTAATGGACATATATTTATTTTTGAGACAGAGTGTTACTATGTCGTCCTTGGTAGAGTGCTGTGGTGTCACAGCTCAAAGCAACCTCCAATTATTGGGCTTAAGCAATTCTCTTGCCTCAGTCTCCCAAGTAGGTGGGACTTCAGGTGTCTGCCCCAGCGCCCCACTGGCATGGGCCAGGTTCCAACTCACCACCCTTGGTGTATGTGGCTAGCACTATAGCCACAGTGCTAATGAAGAACAAGTAGAAGTAAAGGGGTGGCACAGCAGGAGGGGGTGTTGGTAAACATTCTGTTTTTATGATCAAAGGGGATGATGAGGCAGATGGTTTGACCCCTCCCTTTCCCCCTCTTTTCCCTCCTTCCTTTTGTGAATTTGCATTGTAGTATCTGGAGCCACCATGTAGTCATCTTGTGACCACGAGGTCCAAGAAAACAGAGTTAATTTTGGCATTGCTGGAACACTGAGCCACTTCCAGCAATCATCCTCTAAAACCCTTACTTTGTTAGAAAAATGAAATTGTTAGTAAGTCAGCAAAGTTGGGGATTTTTATATTTGTGGCAAAACATATTCTTCCCCTTCCCCTTTAGCAAGTATCATTTCCAATCGTGTAGAAAAAAGCTTTAGAAACTTATATCAAAGATTTGCCTTCAAGCATGATTTCTGAAATATTCTTAGAAGCAAGCAAATATTCTTATGAGGTGGCTTTGGTATTTTAGAATAGTCAAAAGTTACTTGATGTCAAGAGTGGCAATACCTTTAACTCTCAGTACTACAGTAAAGTATTGTACAGTGGACACTTAGGTTTTGTTTTTTGCTTTCCTTCCTTTGGCTGCCTAATGTCTGAATCCCCTTCTTGTATATTGGAAATCAGGGCCTGCTCCCAACTACAGAAGCTGAAGTTGCCATCCTCTTCCTCCCTGCCCTGGCTGTTGAGGGTCCACCAATTGGATGCTCCACCTGGGTCTCAGACTTTCAAGGGAGTGAACAGAGGGTTGGGAGAGTTTGGAAACCTTTTCCAGCAGAGGCAGAGATTCTGAGTGCCCACAGCAGCAGTGAGCCTTGACTGTGGCTCACAGTGCAACAGCCTTGACTGTCTAGGAGAGGACGGTTACTGCCTTGTGATAATGGCAGCCAATCAGACAGTGGCCTAACTAGACTCTTCCAGCAGCAGGACCAATTGCATCTCCATTCCCAGCCACTGTCAGTTCCTGTCTATTTTCCAAGTTTAGGCCTCCAGTCTTCTCACTGCTTCTATGAATTTTCTGATATCCTTCTGATAGATTGCTTAAATTAGCTATAGCCAGTTTCTGTCACTTACAACTAACAATATCAGCTGATTTGCTAAGCCTGCCTCTTCAGACAACTTCTAAACAGGCTTCATGGTGATTACTTCTTAGTGGTGCCCGTAGGTTCCTTGGATGGGTCCTGATGTCAGACCACAACACCAAACAACCTGGCTGAATACCAACCCAGCCAGGTAATGATTTCAGCTGAAAAACTGGTTAATTCAGTAAAGAAAATCAGTCATGCCAGAATGGAGTGAGAGAATCATACCTGGTTTTATCAAATGCCTACCGTGTCCTGGTTACTATTCTAGGTGGCTTTACATTACCTTATTTGCCTCTTACCAAAGCCAAGTAAGAATATCTCTACTTCATGTCTATCCCTCTCCCCCTACAAGAATGGACAATGCTCAATATGCCCGATTAAGGTCCCGAAGGCATGAAAGGACACTGTCAAGGTCAACCACCTTAGGTAACAATCAACTCTGATTCTTCTCAAGAGTTTAAGTGCCTGGTACCTTGGGGCGCTCAAAAAAATGTTTGTGGGATGCAATTAATGGCACGGAAACACTTCTAGGCTACAATTCCTTGGGAAGGTGGTGGTCTGAGGCATGCAAGGTTTTGTGTGAAAATAGGAATAGCATCAGGGAAGAGGTAGAAGGTTTGCACTGCACATGGCCTAGATGCTTCATGTCTCTGGGCTCAGTGTTTATTCTTTCCTCTTTTTTCTGTCTCTAACCCTGCTTCTTCACTTCTTTTCCCCATACCTTTTCCAAGCATTAAGTAAGGGCCCAAACGAAGTCATCCTACTTTTATTCCCTGAAGAGTCTACCAGGCTTCAACAATATTCAATAAATATCAGTAACTCAAATACATTTCAAAGCCGTTTCTTTCTCAGTGCCCACCTTTGCTACTGAACATTCTGTTCTCCAGGAACTCCAACTGCATGGTTCTTTGGCCACATTCACCAAGTTTCACTTGAAGAGCCAGAGGTCTTGTCATGTTCTCAGTTCCCTGTCCTAATTCTTCAGAAGAAAAGGGGCCTTTCCGCCACCCAGTGGGGATGAGGGATGTGGTGTGAGAAGTGGCAGCAGTTGGCTGATGTGGGGTGGGGTTTGGAGGGGTCTGCTAGAGATCAGCTCTGACAGAGCACTGGTGTCCTCTTTGACCTCTTCCCCTTTAATAATTATTAGCCCCTAGAGCTCCATAAGCACCTATGTAATGAATGAATGAGCCTGCAGAACCCGAATGTGAAAGGAGTCAGTGAACACCAAAGAATGAGGCCGGCAGTCATGGGAACCAAATGTAGATTAGCCCCAAATATCACAAAGATAAAGAGGGAAACAGGGACTTTCCAGGAAGGATGGCGTTCCACCTTCTCTAGGATGTTTCTTCCTCAGCCTTGGTTCTCCTCACCTCCCATTCAAAATCCTCCTAAGGTGTCTCCTCCCATTTCCACCTTCCCAAACACTGCCCTAGATCCCCATGGACAACTCACTTTCTACTACAAAGTATCTCATACACCTCAGCTCCTCTCCTTCAATCTTGCGTCAAAGCTTCCACTGCCCGTAAGGACCAGCCCCCCCATCCTGTCTTTGCTCTTGGGGTTCCCTCCTGGGCCCTCCAGCTCAGGACTGCACTGCCCTATCCCTGCTTCTGTCAGAGTAGAGCATGATGCTTCAGCACGCAGGTCCGACTGCTTAGTTCCAAAGTCCAGCACTTCCACATTTATTAGGTGCATGACCTGGGGCAAGGTTCTTAACCTCTCTGAAGGTTCAATTTCCTCTTCTGCAAAATGGATGTAATAATGGTCTCTACCTCCTATGGTCCATGGGTAAATTAAATGAGACAACCCATGTGCCTGGCACACAGAAAGTACTCAAAGTGGTCATTATTATTATTATTATCCCCCTGTGTTCTCTCTGACCTCTGAACCTCTGGAGTGCTGTCTGTGCTACTCATCTGGCACTTAATTATCTACTAATTGATGATATCTTTTATTAGCTTTTAAAATTCTTATTGTTTAACTTTGTGTTTTTGTTTATGTGTGTCTGTTCAACTTTCCAATTAGATCTTAAGCTCCTGCAGGCCTGAACCAGATGCCTTCTTTATATCCTCAACGCGAGCTAGCAAAGGGCTAAGTAAAAAGCAGGCACTAATTAATGAACACTTATTAAAATGAGTAATAAAACATCCAATGCCCATATAGTTTTTTCACAACCAGGAGCTCCCTTAATCTTCCTGATAGTCCTGTAAGGCATATGCTGTTATCCCCATTTGACAGGTGATGAAACTGACTTTCACAGAGAGGAAATCACTTGTACAAGTTAAAGGGCAGGGCTCTTTACAGCTCCGAGGAGCCTCCTTCAGCCTTCAGAAATCTGACAATGCCTCCCTTTAGGACTCTGATGACCCGGTTCAGCATCACTGACAGCTCTTACATTTTTTCCATGTGCTCATGGGGAGAAAGGTTGGAGATATTAAATGTAAAAAGTTGGTTATGAACAGGGCATACGCAGCCCCAGAGTACATGCATGTCACCTAGGAAGCAGGCTGCAAGGGCGTCTGTGGGCCTGTTGGCCATCTCAACAGCATGATATTAACTTAATATGGATGATATTAACTTCCTTTTTGCTCACCTGTCAATTGCTACTACAGACATTCTATTACCTTTATAAATAGAGAAAAAACAAGTTTTGTTTACATACTTTACCAGAGGCAACAACATAGCCCCTTCTCCCCCCTTGCCTTTTACTAAAAAATGCTCTGGAATCAAGGCAACCTCTTTCTCTCCCTTCCTCCCTCCCCTCTCTGAGCCAGGTGGGCAGAGACCCATCCCTGGCACTTATTAGTCACGGGTTTGAAATGCAGGGGTGGGTTGGGGAGGGAGCAGTGATTGGTGTGGGGTGGGAATTTGGAGATTCTTTTATGCCCTGCATCTCAGAGGCTGACAGGCTCTTGAGGGGTGGAAATGACTGGTAATTAGTGAACCTTCTCCGCAGCATACACTAAAGACACACTTCACAGTCTCTGTGACCTCTGCGGCCCGGTGAGGCTTTGTTATGTAGATGCTCTTAATTGGGTGAGTCACTGCAAACAGCTTCAGGAGAGCGAACTGTGGGCTGTTTCAGGGAGGCTTCCTAGAGGGGTTCTAACTCAGGAACTGGGGGGGCTGGCAGCAATGGCCTCCAAGTAACTTTAAGCCCCCACTCCCTCAGGAGTGAGACGTGGTCCCCACGGCTTGGAAGTCAGCACAGTGAGCTTGTAGGGACCTTTAGTATAAAGGGTGTTAACCTATACCCTTCATCCTTCTCTTCCTCTCTCTTTCTTTTCTTCAAAGTATATTGATTATCTATTCTGGGATAGGTTGGGAATATTTTGAGATATAAACAGGGATCCTTCCATTTCAGGAGCTGACCACCTGGTTGGGAAGTCAGGAACATGTGACACCACCAAACAGCGGGCATCAATGCCAGGCACATGGAAGAGGCATTAAAATGATATTTCAGACCCTGAAGCAGTCACTGAAGGCGGGACCATCGGGGAACCTTGTCCACAGGGCAAGCAGGACTTGGACAAGAGGGACTCCTAGGATGTGGAGACATTATGAACAAGGGCAGCGTCTGTCACCTTCTCACCTAAAGTTGTGGCCTGAGCTGGTCTCAACCATCAGAGGTGCGGAGTGTAGCACAGGAATGACTTACTGAACACTCAAACGTGCTGCTGTTGGTCAGAGTCCCATCTGAAGCTTCCCCCAGATGATCCCAGGCTGAATGGGCCATCACGTTGTCCCATTGTCTCTCCCCAAGAGATGGACACAATGCATAAAGACTCTTAAAAGCCATCATGTCCCACAGAGAACTCATCACCCTCCCTCCCACCATAGTCCATGCACCCAGTACTTTGGCGAATAACACCACCTTGGCTCCTCCACCCTCTGCTCCTAAGCAGGCATTAAGTCCAGACAGTCAAGCTATCCTTTTCAGAGCCGCTCTCTCTCTCTGCAGGTCCTCACCACTCCTCGTGAGGGTATTGGGAGTTAGGTGTGCTTTCAAATCCTGCCAGACATTTTCCTGATCCTACTCTCCCCCCTCCTCTCCACACCTGTTAGACTGCTGTAAAACACAAATGGGATTATTTTATTCCCATTGTCCTCCAAGTGAGGCCTGCACAGCTCTTTACCATCTGGGACTTGTCTGTTTTACTATCAACATTGTCAAGATCACCAATGGCCCCCATGTTGTTAAATCCTGTTAATTCTCAGTACTCAATTACTGGCCTTAAGCAGCACTGGACACAGTTGATCATGCCCTTTTCCTTTTGGTCCTTAACATTTTATTTCTAAAATTTTCAAACTTATGAGAAAATTTAAGGACTAGGACAATGAGTGCCCAATACCCTTTACGTAGACTCTCCAGCTGTTAACCTTTTGCCACATTGCTTTTTCTTGAAAGAAAGAAACGTGGGCATCTTGATCTCTACCCCTAATTTCTTCACCTCTCATCTCCTAAGGAAAAGGATATTCTCTTACAAAACTACTATACAATTAGCACAACTAAGAAAAGTAATGTTAATCCAGCATCATCAGTAATACCATCAAACAGTTCACATTTAAATATTCCCACCTGCCCCTAACATCTCTTTTTAGCTGCTACTCCCGCCCCACCCAGTTCAGAATATTCTTATTCAATAAAGTTGTAAGCTTCCTCCTTGGCTGTCATGTCTCCTTAGTCCATTTTTATCTAGAACAGTCCTCCCAGACTTTTTTTCTTTCATGATATTGACATTTTTGTCAGTCTAGCCCAGTTGTCTTATAAAATATTTCACTTTCTGGATTTGTCTGTTTCCTCGCGAGTGGATTCTAGTTAAACACTATTGGCAAGAATAGCGTGCAGGTGGTGTGTGTTCCCCATTGAATCACATCAGAGGCCTATAATGTCAGGTTGTATCACCCTTGGAGAAGGTAAGTCTGAGCTCTAGGTCAGGGTTGTAACTGCTGGATCTTCCCGTTGCAAAGGTACACTTACCCCTTTGTAATTAATTATGGTCTAGTCTTTCCATGCTTTCAACACCTCCCGATCATCCTTGGCTGAACAGATCATCCCCTTGGGAACCTCATCTTTTCTGGTCACTTTATTTTCTTGGCTCCCAAGTCCTTATATGCCTTTGGGTCTTCCTTACCTCTCCAGTTGCCCCTTCTCAGTCTCTGTGGTTCTCTCATTATCCTTGACCTCTAACTGTTGGAATGCTCTGGGGCCCAATCATCAGATCTTTGTCATCTTGTCTTGTGGCCTTATATGCCATCTAAAAGCTGAAGATTCCCAACATTTCTAACTGTAGTCCAGACCCTTTCTCCTGAGTGCCACACTCATGTATCCAGCTCCCTCTTTGACATCTCCACTTGTAGGCCTCAAAGTCATCTGGAACTTATCAGGTCCAAAAATGAACTCCTGACCCCCTCCACCTTGAAATTTTCTTATCCATCCCAGTATGAGAACGCCATCCTTTCAGTGGCCCAAGCTAGAACGTTGCAGTTACCCTTGACTCCTGTGTTTCTCACACTTTCGATGTCCAATTCTTCAGAAAAATCTATGATGCCATCTGTAGGGTTCCTGTGATAGCCTGGTGCCTGCTCTTCCTGCTTCTGCCCTACCTTCACAGCAGCCAACTCAGTCTTTACAAAATGTGAGTCAGATCGTGCCCATCCTCTGTTCCCTATCCCATTGGAGTTCAAACCTAAGTCCTAACCTCAGCCTGTCCACCCCAGTCTGATCTTTGTCCACCATCCACCATGTGGCTTTATTTACCATTACTCTCCCCCTTGTTCACTTTGGACATTCTGATATGGCCCACATTTGCCAGGCACTCTCCCCACTTGGGGTCTTTGTATTTGCTGTTCCCATTTGGGGGAACACTTCCCCTGGATATCCTGGCTCTCTTCTGTTCCTGCTGTGTCAGTCTCCGTAGCTCTCCTCACTACCTGACACACTGTTATTTAATCTCCACAAGGGTAGAACTTTGCTTTTTTACTGCTCTGTTCCCAGCATTTAGATTCATGTCAGGCACACAGTAGGTGTTCAACAAATATATTTTGAATGAATGAATTGATGAAATACATTTCTAGCATGTTAGCATAAGATAGAAACCTTCTTGGGGGTCTAGGGAAGTACTGATGGTCTGAAGCAGTGATTTTCAACTGGTGTGCCATGAGAGGAATTTAGGTGTGCTGAGAAAAATTTTAAAGATCATTAATTATTTTTGAAAGAAGTTCAAAGCACAGTAAGTATACTCTTTTTTTTTTTTTTTTTTCCTGAGACAAATTCTCACTCTATTGCCCTGGGTAGAGTGTCGTGGCATCATGATAGCTCACAGCAACCTCAAACTCATGGGCTCCAGAGATCTTCCTGCCTCAGCATTCTGCGTAGCTGGGACTATAGGTACTCACCACAATACCCAGTTCGTTTTTCTATTTTTTCGTTAGAGACGGGATCTCACTGTTGCTCAGGCTGGTCTTGAACTGCTGAGCTCAAGCAATCCACCCGCCTCAGCCTCCCAGAGTGCTAGGATTATAGGGTGTGGGCCACCATGCCTGGCCTTTTTAAGTCTTTTTTTTTTTTATCAACATAATCTAAGTGTGCTGTGGAAGTTTAACTATAGGCTAAAGTGTGCCATGAGGTTAAAAAAGGTTTAAAGTATCTGCATTCTCTATCAGACTTCTGTAGTTATTTCAGTGAGATGGGAGAGCAGGCTGTGCCCAGGGATGGGTTGTGGGGTTCAGACCATGGCATGAGACAGGACACATGAATCTAAGGCTGGCATATGTCTCATGGGATCATGCACTTACTAGTATGTCCTTTTGCTCATCTGCAAGAGTCTTTCCCTGTCATGTGTAAGGGCTAGTCATCCTCTGTTTTTCCCTCACCAAGAAAAACTACATATGCTTTATTGGGCTATGAAACCTCTGTATATCTGTGAATGACTCTTTCAGCTGCTGCATCTGGAGGCCTTAGCCCTCCTATGATTTGGGGCCCAGGCGCAAATCAAAGCCAGGTGCAGCTGTACTGAGATACTCCTTTTCCTGACTGAGTGACACTTTGCCCTGGGAAGCACTCAAGTTCAAGTTCACCACTCCAGCGTAAGCAAAGTGACAACATGCAACTGAGAGAATATGTTTGCTATTCTTGCTGCCCAGAAAAACCTTTCTCCCAGGTCTTTCCATGGCTGGCTCCATCTCATGATTCAAGCTTCAGCTCGAATGTTGCTCCCCTGAGAGAGGCCTTCCCAGAACATTCCACAGCTGTCTGAGGCTGTGCAGTTTGTGCATCACAAAAGCACTGTGCACAGGAGGTGAGTGAAGCCAAAAATCCATCCCGTGCTCTGCTCCTCAAGGATTTCAGAGAAGAACAGCTCTGAAGGGTGAGCAGAGACCTTGGACGCTGTGCCTAAGTTAGCACCTTCCACCTCCCAAACTCTCTCACGTTGTACACTTTAACACATTCACATAATTCGTAAGGGTCAAATTGATGTAACTGAGATATCTACCATTTAAATATTTGTCTTTTCTTTCTGCCTGCAGTCCCTAACCCATGAGCCACAGACCAGTACCAGGCAGTGGCATGTTAGGAGCGGTGCTGCATGGCGTCACTGTCATAATTCCACCTCCTGTCCCATCCTCCCCCCAAATCTGTGGAAGAATTATTTTCCATGAAACTGTTCCCAGTGCCAAAAATCTTCCAGTCTGTAGCCTGTTAGGAAATGGGCTGGGCTTGGCTCCCATAGCTCAGTGGTTAGGGCACCAGATACATGCACTGGGGCTGGTGGGTTTGAACCCGGGCTGGGCCCACGAAACAATGACAACCACAACAAAAAAATAGCCATGATGTTGTGGCTGGCTCCTGTAGTCCCAGCTACCTGGGAGGCTGAGGCAAGAGAATCACTTAAGCCCAAGAATTTGAGGTTGCTGTGAGCTGTGTGCTCCATGGCACTCTACCAAGGGCGACAAAAGAAAAAGGAAATGGGCTGCATAGGAGGTGAGTGCTGAGCTAGCAAGGGAAGCTTCATTTGTATTTAAGCTGCTCTCTATCACTAGCATTGCTACCTGAGCTCTGCCTTCTGTCCCACCTGCCACCTCCCCATGCCCCCACTCCCATCTGTGGAAAAATTGTCTTTCATGAAACTGGTCCCTGGTGCCAAAAAGGTTGGGGACTGCTGCTTTATGCTAGAAATATTAGAATTATTCTATTTTGAAATGTACATAAGAGATGTGCATGCTTACTTGCAGTTTTTATTTTAGTAACCAAAAATCTCCTCAGACCAGCCGGTTTGGATTTGAGGAAACGGAGGACCTTCAGAATGAATGGATTCATCCTTTGGCGGTCAGCAAGCTAGTAGCAAAGCTGGGTCTTGCTTGAACCCAGAACTCCTGGCCACGGCAGCAATGACCACAAGACCTGACCAGGGTCAGCTTTTGTCTGGCCCTCAGCCTCTGGCACTGATGGTGCCAGGTGCATTGACATTTGCTTTGCCCCTGGCTCATAGCTCTGTAGAGAGTGTTAAGTTCCTTTTCGAGAAGTAGGAAGAGCCTGGGAATTAATACTGGTAAATCACCAGAACCTCAAGTATACATTATTGTTATTGCCCCCTATATATTCTAAAATAATCCTTGTAAATAATTATAAAAATCAATCTCAGTGACAAATTTTTATTTTATTTTATTTCCAGGAACACATTTATTCATCATAATCTCTTCAGGGGTAGGACAAATTGGAGCACTGGGTAGTGAATACAATTTGCAAATAGGCAATATAAGTAGAGAGAAAATTAATATGTATTCCTCAGTGCTCTAAAAGGAGAGGAAGAACATTAATAGCCATTTCCTTGCAGATATAACTTTGAAAATGTTATTTCTGATCCATCAGCATGGGGCTCCACATAAGGAAAATGGTTACAATGTGACAAGAAGCGATTAGATGTGAAATGGCATCTTTCGGGTGCTCCTCCCAGCCTCCTCATCCTGTTTTTCCTAAGTCCTGTTTTCTTTTTTGGTCCAGGGTCACAGATTCATTTGCTGGATGATCTTGGGCAAGTCCCTTCCTTTTACGAGGCCTCAGTTTCACCATTCAGAAGTTTTGTGGCAGGTTATTCTAGAGCAGTGAGGTTTGAATGATCATCAGTCATCAACTTTGCGGGGATCTGAGAAAGATATAGATGGTAGGGTACCACCTTACTGACCTGACTGCCAAGTTCTGTATGTTTTAATTGAGGGTGGGGGAAGCCATCTCCAAGCAGAACCTTTCCAAGTCAAATTGAGGTTGTGGAAGGGTGGCCCCCCTGGAAATGTACAGTACGGCGGGTTCCCTATGAGCCTGTCCTCTGCCACTCAGAGATGACTTGACTTGCCTCCTGAGCTCAGCTGAGGACTTGGAGTTTTCAGTAAGTTTCAGAAAAATGAGGAGTAAGATTTGCTTCTCATTGCTGTTTTCAGGACTGGTTAAAATAATGCTAAGAGACTAGCAGATAGTTTTAATAGTCTTTTTCTTGCCCCTTCCATGGCAGTCTCTTTTCTTAATATTTTATTTTATTTTATTTTATTTTTGCGGTTTTTGGTTGGGGCTGGTTTTGAACCCACCACCTCTGACATATGGGGCCAGCCGGCGCCCTACTCCTTCTTTTCTTATTTTTAATTATGACATACGCGTGTTGAGAGAAATTGCAGAAGAAATGGAGTGAAAAGCAGAAGCCCCTTTCCCCCTCCAAACCCACACCCTTCTCCACTCCCAGCTGTTTGTATTTTAATAAAGGAACAACAACAAAACCTGTTAACCCAAAAAGAAGGAAAGCTGGGGGCACTGAGAATTAATAAAAGTAGTAATTAGAAAAACTCCTTTCAATTCAAGTAAAGAGGAGGGGGAATGGAGGAGCAGAGAGAGGAGGAACGGGGTTTGGGGTGCTCCCACTTAATGGGCACGATGGAGGGGTGTATGGCACAACTTTTGGGTGGGGGACACAACTATAAGAGAGACTCTACCTAACAAATTCAAATATTGTGACTTGGTTGTTTGTATCTTCGCATTAACCTGAAATTGGAAAAAGTAATAATTATTACAATAGTAAATAACAAATTAACATTTGTGAAATGGATACTCATGCTAGATATTGTGAGGATATTTAAGATACATTTCAAAAATTCAATTTGTGATTGCGAGACAGTGGAGGGTTTTGAGGTCCGATCATTCTTAATCTGCTCACAGATGTCCAAATACTTGGGCAAAGACCCTGGAAACCTCTTCTCTTTCTTACACTTCCTAAACTCTCTCCTTGAGGCTGAAGGGAAGCTGCTTCAGCGACAAAGAGCGTTTCATATGCAGACATCCACTTTTTTTTTTTTTTTAATGAAATCTGAATGTGGTGAGTCTGAACTAGGGGCTGGGGCATGATTAATTACAGCAACCATCTTAAGAAATGAGGCCAGGCTGAAGAGAAACAGCTAAGGACTGGTAGGAATGCTAACAAACCACCGTCAACTGGCACTGTTCTTCTCTAGTTCTTTACTAGCCGCTAGTAAATAGAGTTGGAAGATTTAAGGAATCTGTTCCTGTCTCACTGGTTCTGGCCGACCCCAGAATCAACTCTCTTGATTGGAAATAAACAGGATCTTCCTTTTTGTCCCCAGGAATGTGATGGAGGAAGGACTCTAAGGCAAAGGCCCTCTTCTGCCAAAGAATAATAATAACAACAATGATGACAGTAGAAATAAAATATTACCCTCTTCATCAAGGGTGAAAAAGAATGTCCAGTTGTATGTGTTGAACTTTCTCGCCCTTGGTGCTCCCCGCTGATTGCTGCAGGGCATGATTTCTAAAGCAGTGAGTTTTGGATGATCACCAGTCATCAGCTTGGGGGGATCTGAGAAAAATATGGAAGCCAGAACACCACTGAACTGACTACCAAATATTTCAGTTGAATCCACAGGTCCAGAATGTTCAGCCGAGGTCTGATCTAAACTTTCTGTTTTGTGGCTCTCCTGAGTTCACTTGTGCAAACTGGGCTCTATGTCAATGTGGGGTTCAGAGAATAGGATCACAAGGACAGCCCTTCTGGTTGACAAGAACTGCAAATGACTGGGTGTGAGCCTGACCACCTCTCCTGAAGGGTGTGTATCAGTCTGGTCTAGCTTTAGTGCCTACCACGGAGCCTTGGTCCTTGGAAGCTGGGGCAGAGGCTGTGGAGTAAGGCAGGGCAGCACAGGGGATGTGGGTGGCTCACTTCTCATCAGTCACTGAGTGGGGCGAGGGGACCAAGGAAGAACGTGGATGATGGCATGAGCCTATCTTGTCCCTCAGTGCTCCCGGGCCAGGGGTGGGAAAAGCTGCCTTCAAGACAAAGCCCCCACAAGACTTGTCTCCTATGTTCCTTCTTGTAAAATCCTTGTAAAGGAATCATTTGTTTACCTGCCTCCCGGAGGGAGGGCCAGAAGAACTTCACCTTCATGATTTCTATGTAATTTTCCTTTTTGTTCAAGAAGGTGATCCAGAGGCAAAAGGAGTCCACTCCTACCCCTTTCAATTCCTTGGTCCAAGGACGCAGATTCTTTTTCTCCATCTCCTTTTCCCTTCTTTCCCCCTCTCCCTTTTCCTCTCTTTTCTCCTCCTACTCCTTGTTCTCCCATTCTGAAGACTAACTTCTAAAGCTGAGGGGAGTAAAGAGAGCTGAATCCAGTCTATTTCTGCTCTCCCCCCACCCCCGCCAGCTACATTCAAGAAATTACTACTGCTATGGTCTGGATGTTTGTATCTCCTCTGCCCTCCAAATCCCTATGTGGAAATCCTAGCCCTCATGGTGATGGCATTAGAAGGTGGGGCCTTTGGGAGGTGATTAGGTCACGAGAGTGGCGCTCTCATGAATGGGATTAATGCTTTTATAAAAGAGGCCCCATGCGAGGGCACAGGGAATACAGTTGTGTGTGAACCAGAGAGTGAGTCGTCACTACACAGCGAATCCCTGTTGCCTTGCTCTGGCAGCCCCCAGAACTATGAAAAATAAATTTCTATTGTTTATAATCATCTCAATGTATGGCATTTTATTGTAGCAGCCTCCACGGACTAAGACAACTCTTTTCCTCAAGAACATGCAATAGGGTGGCGCCTGTGGCTCAGTGAGTAGGGCGCCGGCCCCATATGCCAGAGGTGGCGAGTTCAAGCCCAACCCCGGCCAAAAACTGCAAAAAAAAAAGAACATGCAATAGCTCCCTATTGTCATGGGTTTACTTGTCTAACACTAAAGCCCACCTCAATCTGAGCTACGCTGAATTCTTTTTGTGATTTCTCCACATGCTCCTTCCCCATATAGTCAACTGGTCTTCTTAGTGTGCTCACTGAGTAAAGACAGGGAGTGGGGAGGCGTTTCCAGGCAAAACTAACAGCTCCTGTAAAGCCAAGTAGAGGATGGGAGAATTGGAGGGGAGGGGGACAAGGCTGGACTGGTAAGGACTGATTGGATTCTACGAGATCTTCAGGGGACTGATAAGAGATTTAGGATTGTATTATAAAATCTCTTGATGGGGAGCCTTTGAAAGATTTTAGGTAGGGTCAAATTGGGCTTTTATCATGGTCACCCTGGGAATATGTGGGGGAGTTGACAGTAGTGGGGGAGGTCTGAGAGGGGAGAAGATTCCTGCCCACTTTGGTGTCATTAGTAGATAGTGCCTGCACAGCGTCTATGCTCAGAAGGCAGAGACATGGATGAGAAGCCCTCCAGCAACCCCCTTGTACTGAGGGAGGCGAGGGTAGTCCCCCAGTTTCCTCTCTGAGTAGGATTGGTCTTGCTGCCCTGTGAGTCCTCTTCTGTCAGCCAAAGCCCTTCTAGGAAGGCTGAGGTGAAAGGTGGCAGGGAGGCCAGGGTATCATGACTGTCTGGGCCTGGGCCCACTTCCTCCTTTTTAGGCAGGAAAGGCAGACAAAAGTGGACAATGGGCCAGAGAGGGCGGGTCCAGCAGAGGAGGAGGGGTGTGGGGAGCAGGTCCTTGGGGCAGCAGGCCTTGGAAAGCTCCTTTTCATCCCTTGATCTCTGGAGGGTAGGCTTTCTTTTTTGGCCTGTAGGACCTTTAGTTGCAGCATTTCCTGGAACCCCCCAAAGTAAACACAGTCAAGTCTGCATTCTTACAGCTCCAGTCTGCTGAATCTGCTCCTCCCAGCAGAGAGAGAGGGACAGGCAGGCTGGTAAAGGGATCAACACTGCTCCTCTGGATGCGACAAGGGCCCACCTATCAAGGTGTTAGGACCGGTGCTGAGAGACTCTGATAACCACACAGTGCGTAACCATGGTCATAACTGTTTAGCACAGGGGCCATGAAATCCAAAGCCCTTCATACATGCCCCCCATGGGGGTGGGGAGCCACGATGACGAGTTAAGGTACCTGCAATGCCTATAAGACCAAGAGTCTGGTGTGTTAGGACTCAAGTTCCCCTTCTCTATTTGGCACCTATACCCATTGGTATGAAAGGAACAGTGGAGAGGCCTGACTGCCTCTGAGGGGCGATGGGGAGTGGGCGATGTCAACCATTTGGTGGTAGCTTTGTGGATCCTGTGTTGGAACCGGGGCTGAATCTGCCCCTAAGAATAGGTAGGGAGAGAATTTGGATCCAGAAGAAAGAACAGGCATGGGCTTAGTGAGCGACCTGCCCACTGGGCCTGATTTCATCCAGGCCACCTTCTAATTCCAGATGGAGGTGAGGCGCCAGGTAGTAACTGACCCCACTGATGACTTTAAGCCTCACAATTATCTTTTCCCTCTGAGAAGGGGGAGAATAAGAGAAGCCTGAGTTTGGGGACACCGTGCAGTTCTCCTTACACACAGCTTATTTTTGTCAACTCCTGGAGGCCACGTGTGGCTGGGGTGACGGTGTGTGTGTGCGGTTCTTAGTCCAGGCAGCACGTTCTTTATGGTGAAATTCAACTCCCCTCACCTTCCCCTCAACAAATGTAACCCCCAACTCCCCAGGAGTCTTTCAACCTTCTGACTTTCCCCCTTGTCACCAAAGCTGGGAAGGGGAGTTCAGGCCTCGAGGCCCCACCTCTCCGAAGCTGAGGGCAAGTTATGTAACTAGATTGTGAAATGTAGGAAATGCCTGGCTCTCTACACCGCGGGTAACGGCTCCGCTGGGGAGCTCCGGAGGAATTCCCCCCATCCCCAGCCTGGCCCTGAGTAACGCAATAAACTTAAAGGGGACTCCTCTTGGGGCGAGGGGCCTCGCGACGCCCCGCAGGGTGGGGGGCGGCAGGGTCGCGGACGAGCCCGGGACGCGGTGCAGCTCGCGGTGTGGGCGGCCGGGTCACCTGTTCGAGGGCAGCGGGGGTGGGGGCGCGGCGGTTGAGCCGAGGTCCGAGCGGCCGGCCGGCGCCTCCGGCTTCCGCCGGGTCAGCTGACCGCCCAGTGCGGAACTGAGCGCCCGGCCCGCGCCCAGGCTCCGTCAGTCAGTGCCGCGCGCCCACCCGGTCCTGGCCACCATGGCCGGGCTCGTGGTCAGTGGAACTCAAGTAAGTCCGGCCGAGCGAGTCCCGCCCCTGCTCCGGCTTCGGCGTGCGGGGGAGGGACGGCGGGGGCTGCCTCTGCAGGGAGTGTCAGGTGCCCGGGCTGGTCCCAGTGTGGAGAGGACAGACCCCGTTTCGGGGTGGCACACCTCTTAGCTGAGTGGGGAGAAGACCCCCAGGTCTCCCGGTCCCCTCCACTCCCCTCTGCCCGGAGCATCTCCCTGAGCAGGCCCAGCCAGGCCACTTCTTCGTCGGGCTTTTTGGGGGCCCAGAGAAAATGTTTTAATTTCTTTCATAATCCGGATTGAAAAAGAACTTTTGTTCAAACGTATACTATATGGCATTATATAGTTGTCTTTATGCCAATGCAGTTGCAAAATATAAATTTATTTATAAATGAAGGAAGGGAACCATGAAGGCAGAAGCGCCTAGAATCACCAGTCACCTGGGGGAGGGCGCTGTTGGGCTCAGAGTAACCACGGGCTCCTTACCCAAAGGTTATGGAAAGTCAGTGTCTCCACAGATTTATTTCCATATCTGATTTCTTCTTTAGCTTTTAGAGAAATAAAGCCTATACCTGCAAGGTAGCAAGCCTTGTAAAATATTAAGTGGCTGTGGTTCTGGATGGTGGTATATTCTTTACTTTGCACAGACTACCATGCTTTGGGTGTGACTCTAAGAAAAACAAATGGAAGGATTGAATACAGAATTATGGTCATTTGTCCTCTTGAACTCATATTGCTCTTACATTGTGCCCTTGCTGGCTCAATAGTAAACTCACATGAAGTAATGGTGGTCCTCTAGGCTGGGTGGTAGCTCACTGCAGCCTTGAACTTCTGGAGTCAAGCGATCCCCCCAGTAGCTGGGACTACAGGCCGTTCTTACCACACTCAGCTAATTTTCATTTTTTTGGGGGGGATGGGTCTCACTAATGTTGACTAGGCTGGTCTCAAACTCCTGGGCTCAAGTGGTCCTCCTACATCAGTCTCCTGAGTCTTTGACATTACAGGCATGAGCCCCTGAGCCTTCTTGCACTTGATTTCTTGACTAGGTGTCTGTGGGAGATGGCCACACTTCAATTTCAATTCTGGCTGATAGACACCCAGCTTCACTGCACTCAGCCCTGAAGTGAAGCCTCAGGTGTTTTTAGTCATTGCTGGAGACATGAACCCAGCCGAGCTTGGACCAGGCATCTTACCTGCTGGTCATATCTCTATCTTTAACCTCTTCTCTGCTCTCTGATTAAACTAGCCCTCCTACTTCCTATCTTTTCTCACACACCCTAGAGAAATAGTTCTGAGTTTTTCAAGCTCTCTCCTTGGAATGCCTAAGGCAGGTAGCGTCAGGTGCAATTGGATTTTGAGATTACTTTGTGCTAAAGGGAGCGATTCCCCTTAGAGGAGTTTCTAGGGGTTTTGTAACTCCTACAGATGTGATGAGGGCAAACTGCATCCCATCAAACTGGCCACTGCCTATTTCTGTTCCAGAGTCCTGTCATTTCATCAGTTACACATACTTATTGGGTGTCTATTGTGTGCCAGGCACTGTGCCTGGCGTTGGAAATTAGCCCTTTCGTTGTCTCTCTGTACCCCCTAGTAAACGGAATTTTGTTGGCTAGGAATATAGGCGCTGTCCTTAGACTCATAGCTTATGAGAAAATAACTGGACGAAAGGCCAGAGTGCAGAATGAGCAGGTGCTAGCCTGAGGGAGACTTTAAAGGTGATGACTCCCCCTCAGGCTGAGTGCAGTGGTTCATGCCTGTGATCCCTGCTGTTTGGGAGGCTGAGGCAGGAGGATTGCTTGAACCCAGGAGTTTGAGACCAGCCTGGGTAACTAGTGAAATCCCGTCTCTTAAAAAAAAAAATTAGCTGGGCTTGGTGGCACCCGCCTCTAGTCCCAACTTCTTGGCGGCTGAGGCAGGAGGATGGTTGGCTTGAGCTCAGGTGTTTGAGGTTGTTGTGAAGCTCTGGGTGACAGAGTGAGGCCCTGCCTCTAAAAAAAAAAAAAAAAAGACTCTCATTAAGTTGGCAGAGAAGGGGGCTTCTGGGAGTTAACATCATTGCCCCAACCCCAGGGAGGATCTGGGTTAGAGGGCCTCTGCCCTTTCATGGAGCATCTGCCCAAGAAGGAGGGTCCCCTCCCCTCCAGACCCAAAGCCTTTTCAAATCCAGCAGTTTTCTGTGTGTAGTTTCTTCCAAGTTCATGAAAAACTTGACAGGGGTTGGGGAAGTGCTAAGAACTTTCAAAGGCCTCCTTTTCCTGTTCTCTTCTCCCTTTCCCAAACTTGATTTTTCCTGCACATCCAGCTTTTAGCCTACTCCAAACAGCCCAAAGGCATTGACTGAAGTATAGGCGAGACATTTTGAGCCCTTGGGGATAAAGATGGAGCTGTCTGGGGATGAGCCAAGAAGGCAGGTTGAAAAAAGCCCCTGGGCTGTTAGTGCTCCATTTCCTAAACTGCCCACTGGAGGGTATTTGAGTGCCTGCTCCACCCCTTCCCGTACCCTTAGGGCACTGTTAGCTGTTCCAGGTGATTTGAAGTAACACCTTGCCTGTGTTCAGCTGGTACTTTTCAAACTTTGGTAGGTTCTTCATAAAGGGAAGGTGGGAACTTCCCATGAACCCAGGGTGTCGATATAGTTTTTTATTACAGTGTTATTCACATGTACAAAGCATAAAACCAGACATGACTTTATCATATTTAGAGCCCTATAAATCTTTAATAAAGGAATGGTTTAAGTACAAAAAGAAAACCCAATAAAATTAATTTAATGAGATAGGTGATGTTTGGCTGAAGGTAGGTCATTGCTTTGGACTCCACTTTGGACTGGCTGCTGTTAAACTGGTCTTTAGGCGCTCCAGAGGCCTATGGTATTACTGTGCTTGGGGATATAGCATTCTTCCCATCACTTTTCTCTGTCAAATTCTTTCCTTTGACGTGGGTCTGACTTCATTTGGCTTCTCATGCCTTGAAGGCATCATTTATATTCAACATTAAGTTCTCTTTTTATCTCCCACTAGCTTATGAGAGTTAAAAGTGGCACCAATGTGATTATAGACACAAATGCAAACTTGGGATTTGGGCACTGAAATCTTGTTCTCAAAAGTTGCAAATCCCTTCCATAGGGGTTACGGTCTGATTCAATAGCTATTCAAGTGGCCACAAGGTAACAGTGCTATGTGCTTTTAACAAGTTACCTCATTCCTCATTCTGTAAGTACAATACCCATATTTATATGGATTGTATCCCTACAGGGCTGTTCACGAGGAGTAAGTAGATGACGAGTGGTGGGCATGTTATTTGTTACATTATTTTTATTTTAATTTTGTTGTTGCAGTTTGGCCATGGTTGCGTTTGAACTCGCCACCCTGGGTATATGGGGCCAGCACCCCACTCACTGAGCCACAGGCACCAGGAAGCAGTTGGTGTTAGGCCTTTAGGGAAGAGGAAACAGACTCTAAGAGGCTGTGACTCATCCAAGATAATGTAGCTAGTCAGGACCAGCCTGGGGACTCAGACTTGAACCTAGAGTTGTTTCTACTGTGACGGAGCTTCTAGTACTACACATTTAAAATCAAGGACCCCTCACCCCTGCTAGGAGCAGGTGTCCTAAAACAGTCTCCTCTCAGTTTGACTGCTGGTAAACCCACCATTCCTAGAAATGTCCTGGGAGCCAGGCAGTCCCAGAGCAAAGAGAAACCTGCAGCTTTTGTGGTTTGGTTATTTCCTGCGCTTCTGCTCAGAGGGGTTGAGTGTGTGTGTGTGTGCGCGCGGGTGTGCGTGCATATGTGTGTGGGTGTGTGTGGAAATCCCTCTGGAGGCCGACATTCTCCTTTACAATTCTGACGTTTCTCTCTTAGGGGTCTTCAATTGGATGTATTTTCATTGTGTCCCTTCCTGTTGTCATTCCACACAGGCTGAAAGTCATAGGGTACAGATTATACCAGGTAGGAAAGTTAAAAATTCAAATCTTTGGTCAATTCAGTCTAAATCAAGGTAATTGACCAAATGCACTGACTTCTGCACCATTTAAGATCTATTAATCTCTAGATATCTTCTCCCATTTGCCGAAGAAGCAAACCTCTTTTGGGTCTGGTTCTCCCGGTCTTGTATCTTACATTAGGTGGTTCTGTGCTCTGACTCGCTTCCTGACATCCTGGAGGTAAATAAAGTCTTCCACTCAGAAGCACTTCTTAAGGAAGTTTCTCTTCTAGTTCAAAGTGTTGGCTGCAATGCCTGGCAGTGGCTGCTTGCTGCTCTTGAGCCTTTTCTGTTGAGTTGAGCCCTTTAGCCTGTTTGCTTTAACTTACATCTCTAAAAGCCTCCAGTTTACTGCAGGGGTGGTCCAAGAATGCAGATGGCTTATCCAGTTGGTTCTCATGCTCAATTTTTAGAGATTTGATTTTTGTTTCTGCGGAATGGGAACAAGTGTTTTGTTTAGTTTTCCTGGGATGTCGTGGGGTTAAGACCATGTAGTAAAACAGGCCGGGGAAGGTCTTATTAGACAGTTTGTGAGTCATCTGAATGTTTTGTGGCGATTGCTCTTCTTGGTACTGCTGTTTCATCTGAAGGGGAACCCAACAGAAGGACAGGGGAGCAAATATCCCTGTCTTTCCCTAGGCTCTAACACTCTTCTTGGGCCTTCAGTGTTCTCACCCTTTCAGCTAGGAAGACTCAACCTGGAAGCTGAAACATGATGACAGGGGTATTTATTGATCAAGAAAACTCACACCCACGTGAGGATTTGTAAGTGCTGAATGGCCCCACGTTGGAAGTCTTTATTCTTAGTGTAGGACTTGGTTCAATCTCTATCACTAAGGAACTGTGCTATGCTGGGCAGGACTCTGAAATCTTAGTTTCTTTGTATAAAATATGAGGGGCTTTGACAAATTTGGTCCCCACTAGAGTTTGCCCTTGGCTAATCTAGGAGGAAAAAGCTCATTTTCTGTGTCTAAAATTCAATGTCTCTGCTGTATAATGTTGCAGAAGTCTTAAATGATGGTGCTACGTACAAGATGGTGGTGCAGGCTGGGTGAATGGGATGGGTTTTCTGGTGAGCTCCACATTCATGGGAGTCAATGAGAACTTACAATAAAGATGAAGCTGTTTATTGAACAGTTATCCCAAGGGAGATCGAAGTCCCCGGATTGATTGGGGCCCTATATTCTCCCAGTCTCTTCTTGGCGTATGATTTCCATCTCAGTTTGGAAGCTGAATTTCACATATTGCGCAAGGAAGTTGTGAAAAGAGATGAGTCCCATGGAGGAAGGGGAGAGATTGCTCGATTGATCTTAAGAGTCTTTTATTTTAGCCCGCCTCTTCTTGAGTCAAAATTATTTTATTAGAGTCAGCAACTTCTTTGTTCCTTCTCTCTTCCTGGAATGAAGTTACTAAAGGAGAATGAAGAGAAAGAGAGTGAATACAGGATGTTGTAGCATCAGTGGTTTGTTCCCATTGATTAGAAAGTTGAGAAGCAACTTGTGATATCAAGGGTGCTAAGCTTCGGTGTTACTTGTGTTAAGTAGAACCACATGGAAGTGCTGTTTCTTAGTTTTAAAATGGGTGGATATTGGTAACTCATGGTTCATGTTAACGTCTGAGGAGGCCGAGATGGCTGCTGTATTCTTGTTCCCCTTAGGAAACATAATCCTGGCAGGAATCTCTTCTTTCCAAGACATCTTTGTGGGTGTGTGTAGAAGAACGTGGCTTTGTAGGGAGACTGGATTAAGGCTATAGTCATATGACAGGCCTGAATTTCTGCCTGAGAGGTGCATGTGCTCTACTTCAGGGGAATATTATGTATTATGGCCCACGGGCCAACTCAGACCTATGTGTTTGTTTTATGGGTTTTGGAAATTTTTTTTTTTTTTTTTTTTTTTTTTTGTGAGATGAAGTCTTACTCTGTTGCCCTGGGTAAAGAGCCATTGCCTCATAGTTCTCAGCATCTAAAAACTCTTGGGCTTAAGCGATCTTCTTGCCTCAGCCTCCTGAGCAACTGGGACTACAGGTGCCCATCACAATACCTGGCTAGTTTTTTTATTTTTATTTTTATTTTTTGAGACAGAGTCTCACTATGTAACCTTTGGTCAAATGCCGTGCTGTCACAGCTCACAGCAACCTCAAACTCTTGGACTTAGGTGATTCTCTTACCTCAGCTTCCCAAGTAGCTGGGACTACAGGTGCCCGCCACAAAATGCCTGGCTATTTTTTGTTGCAGTTGTCATTGTTGTTTAGCTGGCCCAAGCTGGGTTTGAACCTGCCAGCCTCAGTTTATGGGACTGGTGCCATAACCACTGTGTTACAGGCGCTGCCTAGTTTTTTTAGTTTTAGTAGAGATGTGTGTGTGTGGGAAATCTCACTTTTGTTCAGGCTAGTCTTGAACTCCTAAACTCCAGCGATCTACTGGTCTCGGCTTCCCAAAGTGCTAGGATTACAAGTCTGAGCCACCATACCTGGTGGTTTTGGAATTTATTGTCAATCTGCCTGCCTGTACTGTTTACAAAAGCATTTCCAAAAATTGGGTGGTTGGCTTAGTGAGAAAGCCCAGTCACCTTCTTATATAGTTAGAAGCTTTAGGATCAAATTTCTCTTCAGCTTTTTAATATCTGGGCACATATTAGGTACTTAGTAATAAATAATCTAAATGAATAGAAGAACACCCAAGGAAATAACTCTGTTTACAGAATATGGTTGATTGGAAAAGGCCCCCTGGAGGAGGGAAGTTTGGAAGCTCTGGCCACATGTCACTGCCTTGTTGCCTTAGAATCAGCTTTTACCAGTGTGGAGAGTATTTTATACATAGTGGTAATGGGATGGGGTTGGTGTTTTGGGGACGCTTTTTTGTCCAGCCCTTGAAGGGTGAATGCTGCTAAGTGCGTCTGCCGTGTCTCGTATGAGGTAATGTGTGTAACAGGGTATGGGGGTGAGTGGAGGAGAGGCAGAGGGCAGCTGTTGCAAAGGTCCCTGAGTGAGAAAGTGATTGTTGCAATTATATCAGTGTACTCTGACATAGGGGGTTTCTTTTGGATACCTGAATCTGATCACATTTTAGTTTAGTTGTGCTGGGATTAGTCTCCATCATGTTAGCTATACCAGGAAGGGGAAGCTGTTGGTGGAGTCCCTGAAGCCCCCAAAGATGATTTGATCAGGAAAACCGCCAACAACGTGGCCTTTTCATGTAAGGAACATGGGCTAAAGTTGCGGAAGCAATCATCAGATCAATGACTCAGGTTTGGGAGCAGCTGGGTGATTTCTGTTTGCCACATTGTTTCTGTTCCATTTAATTTCCAGGTGTCCTACATAGCCCAGGACTGCAGTGAAATTCCAGAGCACCTTGGCAGGGACTGTGGACGTTTTGCGAAGAGGCTTGATCTGAGCTTTAACCTCCTGAGGTATGTAACCTTCATGAGATGCAGCCCAGGCCTGGGAGGCCCAGCTCCCCTGGGTATTTAAAGGGGCGGCAGATAAAAGTCAAACGCTCCAGCTTTGGCTTGGGTGCGCTCCTATTCAGGGCAAAGCCCTTGGATACGTGGAATGTCCCCCTAAAGATTTTCCTCGGTTGGCCTTTTTGTGCCACTGAAGAGGCAGTGAGCACTGGAGCGTCATCCATCTCCCGGCAGGCAGTTCCTGTGAGAGGGTCGTTATATTTTCACTTAGTTGTTTTTCTTTCTCACCGATGTCTGTGCAGACAAGTCAGAATACTCTTGGGGAAGGAATGACATGGAGCCTGCAAAAGTGTTTTGGGGGCACTTAGGTGTGCCTTCTGTGGTAACCTGATCTCCCAAAGTATTTGCTAAGTCACAGGTAGGGTGTGTGTACATGTGTGATTTCTTTCTTTTCATGAATTGGAACTTTAACTGTTTGTGATAATGATTTCCCCCAGATGGTGTTTCAAAGGAATGCAGATACTGTTGATGTGGGGCGGATGGGAGGGAAATTCTCTGACAACTGTTCTGGTCTTGGCAAAAGGCGAATGTGATCTTGTATATTATTCCAATGGGGAATACAGGCTGTTGTCTCATTTCTTCCTAAAAGGTTATGAATTGCAACCAGTTTGGGAGTTTGGAGGAGAAAAGCGGGAGGGACTTGGAAGCAGGTATCAGTGGGGTAAGTGAGCAGGAGTCAGGGTGGTAGGTTTTTCCTCCTGATAAGCTGGTTCCATGAAGGGCTTTTCTCTGAGTGCCCTCCTTGAGAGCTGTGTTGTCCTTTTGATGGGACAAACTGTCTAGGGCAGTGGATCTCAACCTTCCGAATGCCGCAGAATATTTTCATTGTTAAAAAGGGATGGCAATCCATAGATTGAGTACTGCTGGTCTAGGGGTACAGGAGAGATGAGGAGCCCGAATCCTATTTCAGGGGTCAGATACCATCTATCTTCTAGGCTCGGAATCTTTGCATTTCCAACCTCCGAGTCAGGTTGCTTGGGAATTAAGAATTGGAAGAAAGATGAACAAAGCCCAGGGAAGTAGGCACCACGGGGTAGAGGAGAATTTAGTTTTTAGCTAAGCCAGCAGAGCTTCTTGGGGTGTGCTCAGGAGCACACAGCCACACTGAGCTGTGTCACGGGCGGGTAAACGGCATCCAGATGGTTGTGCAAAGAGTGGGTGCTGTCCCCGTGATCTCCAGAGTTTGTATGCATCTGGGGAGACGTGGAAACTGAAAAGTCACAAAGCAATGTGCAGGGATGAGGGGAAGCCAAGGAAGTAAGCACTGACTGAGGGAAACACAGGATGAGTTTTGGTCCCAACACCAAAGAAGAGGACTGAGTGCAGGCCTGGAGTGCTCTGTGCCTGAGACGTGTGCACCAGTGCAGACTCAGGCCACACACTCCCTTGCCCGGGCACTGGAAGGAGCTGCTCTGATGTACCTGGCCTTCAGGGGTTGGGTCACCATGGCTGTGAGTCACAGTTGCCTTGTGAATGGCTGGTAGAGGCCCGGATGTGGGTGTGTGGAGGCTGGATCCCTCAGGGAGGGTTGTCAGTGGGTACGGTCATGGGACTGGGCTGTCAGCTCTGAGGACACAGAGCAGCCTTTGTCATGCCTAGCGGCCCTGCCTCCCTTTGGCAGGGGACGGGCAGCACCTTGTATGTGCGGCAAGAAGGAGCCCTCAGCTCTAAGGGGCTGGATTTGTACCAATTTGTCATAGGAAGTGAGGGGGCCCGGCCACAGGAATATTTAGTGAGAGGGTCTGTAAAGTGGACTCAGAAAGAGAAGTTAAGATCTACATTTTCCTTTGCTGAGAGGAGAGAGATGTCTGTTGTATTGAGTTTGGGGAGCTTTCACGTCTGCCCAGGAGCCTGTTCTCCTCGGCTGTGCTGTGGTCAGTGTTCGAGCTCCACACCAGGATGTAGCTGAGTTTAGGCAGGGAAGAGCCAGGGAGGTTTCTGGTTCAGAAAGACTTCATGTATAGGACTCGGTTGAGTCCGAGGGGGTTACAGACCAGAGTGGAGAAAAGCCCTGCTGGCCTGACTTGGGTATGCTGGGGAAGGGGTCACCTCTGACCTTCTTTATTTACCTAATTGGGGAATGAGGGGAAGCAGAACTATTTATCTTAGCTGTTAGAGGAAGATTTGAGCTTATTCAGGCACTGGTCTCTATCTCTACCTTCTTTGAGCAAAATCAAAATTGAAGATATTTTATTTAGATGCTTAGCTAATTCCTCCGAAAAAAAAAAATAAACAGGGGAGGGAGGAAATAGGGAGAAGGGAAGAGGTAGGAGATGATAAACTTACCTGATGATAAATGGGTATGTAACAGATAACCTAAGCATACTTGTCTTTCATATTTTGCAAATGAAATATTGTAAGTCCACGTATTATATTCTGTGGAAAGTTTCCTAGGCCCCGTCGCTATTTCCATGGGGAATTTTGGAGAGCCTATGTTACAGCTAGTCTGCCCTGCACCTGGTTCACTTCTGTTCCTACTCTGACCATTTCTCAGCTCTGTTGCTGCTTTTCTGTCTCTTGACAGCCTGCCTGGCCCCCTTGGGACACTCCCTTCATTTCTCCAAGCCCAATATAATATTATTATATGTTATAGATTTGTGTCACCAGTCGAAGGTATAGTGTAGGGGAGCTGGTAATTGTGGCACACAGCAGGAGATGAGTTTGGGTAGCATTACTTCTGGGAATTGTCATACTTCCCTCCATGGAGAATTTCTTCCTGCCGGTGCATCCATTAGGGTCAGACCTGCATGTGACCAAGCACCTCTTTCTCCCTTTCTCTCTTTTCCATGTCACCCTCTTTCCAGAGCTGGCCTCACAAATAGTAAATTCTTTTCCTATTGTTATATACAGAAAAATCAACCCTCCTCTCCTACTTTTTAGAACATCCCTATAGGCTTCCTTTCACCCCTGAAGAGCTTTAAAAAGAGCAATACCCCCAATGAAAGTTTTGCTACTCCCTGAGGTTGCAAGATCAACAGCAGTGTTTTAGGCCACAATTTGTTTTTAGACAAGGGGCTATGTTTATTCCTGTTTAAAAAGTAGCTAATATATGGGCAAGGCACAACCTTTAGAAAGAACAAACGTGAAAACAGTGCAGAGAAAATGTGAAAACAGTGTGGAGAAGGTCTCCTTTACACCTGCCCTTTAGCCACTCAGTTCCCTTCTGCACTGGTAACTGCTGTTATGAAGTTTTTGTGTAGTCTTCCAGAGGTATTCCATGCATATGCTGACATGTGAATTTCTTATTGTTTTTCAGCTTTATTGATGTATAATCGACAAATATTGTATGCATTTATGATGTACAATGTGATGTTTAGACATGTGTATACATTATGAGATGATTACCATGCTTAAGTTAGTTAATTTGTCCATAGCTCACAGTTACCTTGTTTTTTTTTGTGTGGTGGGAACATTAAAGATCTACTGTCTTAGCATATTTCAAATATATTGCATGGTAATATTAATTATAGCCACCATATTGTACATTACATGTACATTTAAGTCTTTAATCTATTCTGAGTTGACTTTTGCATATAATGTGAGATAATGGTCTAATTTTATTCTTTTTCATATGGATATCCAGTTTCCCCAACATAGCTTATTGAAGAGATTGTCCTTTCTCCTTTATATATTCTTGGTAACTTTGTTGAAGAGCAGTTGACTATAAATACATGAATTTATTTCTGGGCTCTGTATTCTATCATGTTGGTATATATGTCTACTTTTATGCCAGTACCTTGCAGTTTTGATAACTATAGCTTTGTAGTACATTTTGAAATGGGGGATGTGTGTGCGGGGGGGGGGTTGGTTGTGATAGCTCCAGCTTTGTTCTTTTTGTTTTTTGTTCAAGACTGGATTGGCTATTTGGAATCTTATGTGGTCATATAAATTTTAGGAGTTTTTTTCATATTTCTGTGAAAAATGCCACTGGAATTTTGTTAGGAATTTCATGGAATTTTGATTGCTTTAGGTAGGTAGAGCTATCTTTCTATTTATTTGTATGTCCTTTAATTTCTTTCATCAGTGTTTTATAATTTTACCTGTACATGTCTTTCACCTCCTTGGTTAAATTTACTCTTGAGTATTTTATTTTATTTTTTGATGCTATTATAAATGCGATTGTTTTCTTAATTTCTTTTTTGGATAGCTCTTTGAGTATATAGGGACACAAATGATTTTTGTATGTTGATGTTGTATCCTGAAACTTTACTGAACTTATTTTTCTTGACAGTTTTTGGTGCAGTCTTTATGATTTTCTATGTGAAATATCATGCCATCTGCAAACAAAGATAATTTTACTTTTTCATTTCCAATTTGGATGCCTTTTATTTCTTTTTCTTGCTTAAATGCTCTGGCTACAACTTCTAGTACTATATTAAATAGAAGTTGTGAGAGTGATCATACTTGTCTTATCTCTGATCTCAGAGGAAAAGCTTTCAGCTTCTTGTTGAGTGTGATGATATCTGTAGGCTTGTATATGGCCTTCATTATTTTGAGGTAAATTCCTCCATATCTAAATAGTTAAGGCTTTTTATCATGAAAAGATGATGAATTTTGTCAATTTTCTATATCTAAATGATCATATGGTTTTCAGACTTTATTGTGTTAATATGATATATATAATTGTTTTAACAATATATCACATTTATTTGCATCTGCTGAACTGTCCTTGCTTCCCAGAAATAAATCCACTTGTTCATAATCCTTTTAATGTGCTATTGAATTTGGTTTGCTAGTGTGATTAAAGATTTTTATATCTATGTTTATCAGGGATATTGGCCTACAATTTTCTTTTCTTGTCTGGCTTTGGTAGCAGGGTAACGGTAGCCTTGTTGAATGAATTTAGAAGCATTCTCTCCCCTTTAATTTTTTTAGAAAAGTTAAGAAAGATTGATGTTAATTTTTTATTTTATTTTATTTATTTATTTAAAAGACACATTTATTCAGCGTCATGATCAGACTCTTACATTTAGCAGTGAACAGCATAGGGGGCAAGAAAAAAATCTACATTACAAATGCAATCAGTATAACATGGTTTCTTGTACCCTCAATGAATCCCCAACAATAAAAATAAATAAATAAATAAATAAATCTACATTAAAACCCTTCGTTGGAATGCTTTACACTTTCCACAGAACAGAAACTAAAATAACCTGTTGTGCAATTAGTCACAAATACAGTCCTCAAGTTTTTTGCCCATACACATGAGTATTGTCTAAAACATGTCTTCTTTGTTGCAGCTAGCCCTGCTATACCACTGTGCTTGGCTGAGTTCACAAATCTGTTGTAACCTGTAGTTTCCCTGTCACTTCTCTAGCTCTCCTCTCCTGCTAAGCTTTGTTTCCTGGGAATAATTAAAACTTCTGCGATAGTTACTGCTGCTACTGGAACCACCATAGCCACCCTGGTTTCGTGGATTGGCAGAGTATTGGCTGCCACCACCATAAGGGCCAGAGCTTCTGCCTCCAAAATTTCTTCCCTTCATGGGTCCAAAACTTGGGTGACTGATTGTCATAATTGCCAGAATTTTGAAACTTCCACCACCTCCAAATTGCTTCCCTCATTACCAAATCCCCTGTAGCCATCCCCGTTGCCACCATATCCACCACCACCACGGCTGCCACCAAAGCCACCATGACCGCTGAAGTTTCCTTCATGTCCAAAATTGTCATTTCCACCAAAACCACCTCCACGACCCCCACCAAACTTTCTACAACCACTTCAACCTCTTTGGCTGGCCAAAGCACTAGCCATCTCTTGCTGTGACAGGGCTTTCCTTACTTCACAGTTGTGGCCATTCATAGTATGGTATTTCTGAACGACAATCTTATCCACAGAATCATGGTCATCAAATGTAACAAAAGCAAAGCCCCTCTTCTTGCCACTGCCTCAATCAGTCATGATTTCAATCACTTCAATGTTCCCATATTGTTCAAAATAGTCTCTTAAGTGATGTTCTTGAGTACCTTCTTTAATGCCACCAACAAAGATCTTTTTCACAGTTAAGTGGGCACCAGGTCTTTGAGAATCTTCTCTGGAAACAGCTCTCTGGTTCCATAACTCTTCCATCCACTTTGTGTGGCCTTGCATTTATTGCTGCATCCACCTCCTCCACGTTGGTGTATGTGACGAACCTGAAGCCCCTGGAGCGCTTGGTGTTTGGATCTCTCATTATCACACCATCTCGAGTGTTCCCCACTGCTCAGAATGGCTCCTCAGACTCATCAGTCGTTTCAAAGCTCAACCCTCCAATGAAGAGCTTCTGCAGCTGTTCGG
>CAUYON010155449.1:0-41286 GCA_963573935.1 Arctocebus calabarensis | reverse complement strand
AGTAGGGCTGAGTACATTGGATACTTTTACTTCCATTCTTAAGATACTTTGCTAAGCAGAATGTGTTCCAGCTCCATCCATGTAAACACAAAAGAGGTAAAGTCTCCATCTTTATCAACTCTTGCCAACACCAGTATCAATGAAGTATTGGAATTATCTAACAAAATTCTTAAAGCAACCATCATAAATGTGATTAAATAGGCAATTACAAATTTTAAAAAATAAAAATTTTTAGTAAAGTAATATAAATTACAAAAAGGAAAGTAAAATTATGTAAATGGATAAAACTATATATCAAAAAAATACATGAATGATGGACTTAGGAGGAAAGTGGACAAAATAGAATAAAATCAATTAACTTAAAGACAAAACAATAGTTTATTTTCTGAACACCAGACAGAAAAACCTGAAAATGAAAGAAAGTAAAGCATCAAGGCTTTGGGTACTTGAAGTGAAACAATAGCAAGAAATCAAACATTTATATCAGAGTCCAAGAGGCAAAAATAAAGGCTATTGAACTGAAAGAATATTCAAGAAAATAGTGGTGCAACTATTCCCAAATTTGATTGAGAAAATCAACGAATCCACATGTTAAAGAAGTTGACCTAAACCTAACAGAGTAAACCTAAAGAAATACATGTTGAGAAGCATCATAATTTAACTTCTGAGGATTATAGGCAAAGAAACCAATAAAAAAGCTTCTGGAGAGTATGATACATTACTTATAGGGAAACATCAATTTGAATGAGAGTGAATTTCTTGTTGGAGGCCAGAGGAAATGTCACAATATTTTCCAAGTGTTGGAAGAAAATAATTATCCACTATACATTTTATATCTAGCAGAACTCTTTCTCGGGAATGATGAGAAAATAAAGACATTACCATATGGTGAAAAATTAATAGAATTTGTCTCACACTTAAGAAGTGTCTAAACAAAGTTCTCCAAACAGAAAGGAGAAGAGAAATAAAACAATCTTGGAGCTTCAGGAAAGAAGAAAAAAGGGAGAGTACAAACATGAATAAATAAAATAGACTATCCTCATAATTTTCTACAGACATGTTATAGTTTAAAGAAATGTTATAATATCATCGGATAATTATAACAATAATATTTAAAAGTAGGAAAAATAAAAGAACAGAATATAAATGGAAGTAAGACTTACTCACTTGGCTTAAAGTGGTAAAATGTTGTTTAAAGCAGATTGATAATCATATGTATGTTGAAACATTCACAGCTACCACTAAGAAAACTAAGAAAAATGATGCATTCAAACACACTACAAATAAATCAAAATAAAATCCTGAAACAGTAAACAAGAAATGAACAAGAATAGAAGGACAAATAAAACAAAGTAAACAGAAAAGAAATAATACGATGCAGATAATACTTAATAGTTCATTAACTACTTTTAGTGTAAATCGTCTAAAATACCAATTATGAAGCCCATACTGAGAGTACACTAAAGAGTAGGTCCCAATCATATGCTATTTATAAGAAGTATGTTTATTTTTTTCTAACAGTGTTAAGTTTATTTTTTCCTTCTTAACAATTTTTTAATTAAATCATACCTATGCACATTAATGCCTTTATGGGTACAATATGCTGATTTTATATACAATTTGGAATGCTTACATCAATCTGGTTACCATAGCCTTCACCTCACTTAATTATTGTGCTAAGGCACTTATACTCTACTCTTAATAGATTTGACATGTACCCTTGCAATACGCACCCATAGGTGAGGTCGCCCTGATTATCCTCTCTCCAGCTGACCTCCCCGGCTTCATCCCCTCCGCGGCCTCTCCTTTTCTCTCCATCTTGGGTATGTTTAAGATTCAATATTAAGGGTAGATTAAAAATAGAAGGATGGAAAAGAGATATACCACATAAGAAGTTAGTTTTAAAAACATGAGAAATGTCTATGATAATATAATGTAAAATAGACTACAGAACAAATTAAATTCTGGATACGAACAGGCACATTACTAGACATATATGATAAATCAATACATCAAAAATATATTAATTCTTAATGTATACACATCTGATTCAAGCTTGGCAGTTTGTCTTTCCAGCAATTCATCTAATTCCTCTATATTTTCTAAAATGTGTGCATAAAGGTGTTTCTAGTAATATTGGATGATTTTTTGTATTTCTGTGGTTTCAGTTGTAAAGTTTCCAAAGGGATGTTGTGTAAGTAGAGTTAGAGACTAATGTTTTATATAATTTCATTAGTGAAACAGTTGAGTTTCTTCTATGTGCTAGTCCTGTGTACTTGTGCAAAAGTACTATTTTCACATTTCTTTTATAGCAACATTGATTTTTTGAAGCTTTTACAGTACTTGAGGCATGAGGTAAACAATGTTCAGATTTGAAATATATTCATACCAATCAAATATCCTATAGTTACTGAAGTTGACATTTGGGAAATGGCAAGCCATACATATAAACATTATATACAATGTACACATGGAGTCTTACAGTTTGTACACAGGAAATTTAAAAGCAATTATGGTCTAGTTAGAAAAAGGAGAAGTACTGAGTCTACCAATAAGGACAAGATTAAAATATTGATATTAAAATCAGTTACAATTTAGAAATGGATCTATGATTTTCTATAAATAAGATATTTTTGGAAAAATAATAAAAGTTTTGGAAAACTTTTAGGGAACATATATGGACATATCTGATTTTGTAAATTATGGATTATATTTGTAATATAAAAAACACCATGAAGAAAATTTGAGTTTTTGATTATCTCAGCAATTAGTTCATAATGTACTTATTTCAAAATTTGAACATTCTGTTTCATTTTAAAAATAAATATGCTGGGTGGCTCCTGTGGCTCATCGAGTAGGGCACGGGCCCCATATACCGAAGATGGTGGGTTCAAACCCGGCCTCAGAAGAACTGCAAGAGAGAAAAATAGCCAGGCATTGTGGCAGGCTTCTGTACTCCCAGCTACTCAGGAGGCTGAGGCAAGAGAATTGCCTAAGTCTAGGATTTGGAGGTTGCTATGAGCTGTGATACCATGACACTCTACTGAGGGCAATAAAGGGAGACTCTGTCTCAAAAAAAAAAATTAAATAAATAAATATGCTGGTTCTTTGTACCCTCAGTGAATCCCTAACAATAAAATAAAAAAATAAAATAAATGAAAATAAATATGGTAACTGCTACCAAGGAGAGAAAAATAATCTTCTTACAACTGTTAAACCATAAACTGCAAAAGAAAAAACATTTTTTTCTTTTTTCTCCTCCAAATCTAGAATGTATTCATATTTTGAAAATTTGGTGAACATTCATTGACTTACAGAAATTTTAAGCTTCTATATTTTATTCTTTTATAATGTCAGCTTCCTAGTAATCATATATATGATTCTAATATCAAAGAAAAAACACACATATTCAATCTAGGAAGATCACTTAGCAATATTTCTTCTGTATATCAAAGAGTATAAGTACTATATGTATATTTAACTTATATTAGTTATTTTAGGTCAAATAATTTCACACTGCAAGAAAATACAAATATTTTGTTATACAGTAGCCTACTTCTTTGTCATTTTTAAAGGGCTAGAAAATTAAAAAAGAAAACTCTTACTTTTACATTCTTGAATGTTAGATTCACAGACACAAATACCTACCCTAAATTTTAAAGAAAATTGATGAAGATCGCACCATAAGGCACTTTGTTTCTGACAAGGGAAATAATGTTAACATCTCAAAGAAGTTTCAGATGTCAGGTAATAATTATAACCAATGTGCATCTCCATGGTCCAGTAGTTGTTGGTACTTAATTTTAGCAAAACCATCTTCCTTCTACAGCCAGCTGTGTAAACTTGACAGTGACTTTAAATCTTCTTGACACCTACTTCCCTTCCCTTTCAGCCGTCAGTCAGTTGTAGTTCGAATAGTATTACTCAGCAAGGTAATTGCAGATTTCTCTCCTATTCTCTAAATGTAAATGTAGCCATTTGGGACAAACCCAAATGTTGAGTCAGAAATGCTAAAGCTTTTACAATGGACACGTAATTAGCTAAAGAATTAATTAGAAATGCAGTAGAAAACAGTGAATCTGTGCCATTTTTACATAAAAATTGCCTTAAGTTCTAAATTGTTCCAGACATTCTTGTTTTATAGTTGATAAGGAATTTCTTCTGTGAATGGATAGAAATTACAATCAAAGAAAGTGAAGACAAATGGTTGACCTTAACTAAACCTTTACTACAATAATGGATGTAATGCTTTTAATAAATCTGTTGAGGTGATTAAACAAACAAACAAAAAGAATGGATGTAATATGCAATTATTAACATTGAGAAAATTACTCCTTGATATTATTTTGTAGAGAACTCTAGTGAAATGCAACTGTCCCCCATAACCTCCTTAATGAGGTAAATATATACAATGTGTGTGTGTGTGTGTACACGTGATTTCAGCAAAATTCTAGTATTTACTTACAACTTTGATAGAAGTATATAGTATTTTTTAAGATTTGTGTAAATAAATCAGTCTTAAATATTGTGAGCTATAAAAGTAGAATTGTAGCTTAATATATTTGTTAACAAAGGATAGTTTTGAGTAAAGGACCTCCAATTTATTCAATGACCAGTGTTGGTTAATACCCTTAAATATTTCAAACTTGAGCTATGAAATAAGCATAGATACTCCCCTCCTGACATTTGTGTCAACCATACATAAAAAATGCAGCATTACGCAAAGATAAGAACGTAACAATTCTGCTCTGCTAATGTTTCCTTATACTTTTCCTTGCCATTTGAAGCATTTATACATTTGCTCATGCTGTTTTCATCATCTTCATCATATATATTTCCCTGACATTCAAAATTTCCCTCAGAGAAATTTCATTTGTTAGCACTGGATTATCCTCTAGAAAATACTCACGTTCTCTGTGCTACTCTAACACCTTATTGGAACTTATTATTCCACTTACACTGAAATCTCCCATTAATGTATCACTCCTCAACTGAACCTGAAACATCTATATTTTTTTCTTTTCTTAATTTTTATTAAACTATGACTGTATACATTCATAGGGTACAATGTGATGATTTGCTATACAATGTGGAATGCTTAAGTCAATCTAATCAACATAACCATCACCTCATTTACACTTCCTTTTGTGGTACAATATTTATAATATACTGTTAGTTGTTTAGAAATGTACCCTTGCATTGTGTACATTAGATGAGATCCCGCCAAATACCCTCCTTCCATTTGCTCTCCCCTCCTCTTTCTTTCCTCTCCTCTCCTTTTTTTTTTTTCTCTCCTCCTCTCTTTTTTCTTTCTTTGTATTTTGTCATTTGTATGAATGTGTAACTATTTATATATTGGTTTCATAATAGTATTGAGTACATTAAACTTTTTTTTCCATTCTTGAGATATTTTTCTAAGAAGAATATATTCCAGCTCCTTCCAGGTAAACATAAAAGATGTGAAGTTTCTCTCTTTTTATGGCTGCACAGTATTCCATGGTATACATATACCAGTTTGTTTATCCATTCATGGGTTGATGGGCATTTGGGCTGCTTCTACAACATGGCTATTGTGAATTGGGCTGCAACAAACATTCTGGTGTAAATGTCTTTGCTGTAAAATGATTTTTTCCATCTGGGTAGATACCTAGTAATTGTATTGCAGGATCTAATAGTAGGTCAACTATTAGTTCCCTGAGAATTCTCCCATATTTCTTTTTAAAAATACTATATTAGTTTTTAGTCCCACCAGTATTGTAGAAGTGTTTCTTTTCTCCACAACCATGCCAATATTTGCAGTTTGGGGGATTTTGTGATGTGGGCTAATCTTACTGGCATTATGAACAATGTGATATCTTCCTGAACTATGATAGTTAAAGATTTTAACACCTGTTTGTCAGTTCTGGATAGATCCTCTAAGAAGAAACTAAACAAAGAAATAATAGACTTAAACTTGACCCTAGAACAAATGAACCTAACAGATATCTACAGAACATTTCATCCTAATAAAACTGAATACACATTCTTCTCATCAGTCCATGGATCATCTTCCAAAATTGATCACATATTAGGACCCAAGCCTAATCTCAACAAATTTAAAAGAATGGAAATGATTCCCTGTATCTTCTCAGACCATCACAGAATAAAAGGTGAACTCAATAGCAACAGAAATATTCACACACAAAGTCATGGAAACAAAATAATCTTAGGCTGAATGATATCTGGGTCAAACTTGAGATTAAGAAGGAAACCACCAAATCTCTGGAACAAAATGATAATGAAGACACAAATTATCAAAACCTATGGGATACTTTCCCTCTTAGGAAAGGAAATTTATAGTATTAGAAGCCTTCACCAAGAAAACAGAGAAAGAGAAGTCAACAACCTAATGGGACACCACAAGCAACTGGAAAGGGAAAAAAACCTAACCCCAAACCCAGCAGAAGAAAAGAAAGAACCAAAATTAGAGCAGAACTAAATGAAATTGAAAAAAAAAGACGCATTCAGAACATCTATATTTATACTTCTAGACTTCAACATTAAAATCTAGTATACTGTAAGTGCTCTTTTAAAGTTAATAAATTATATTCTAGAATTGGGAGTACAGCCATATTGAAAGAAATAAGCTATTATTGAATTGTGTTTCTGATTTTATTTTGTATTTTCTTTCCTAGAATTTGTTGAATGATTTCACCTTAATTTTATTGCTAGTGTAAGAAAGAGAATTATTCACATTAACTTTAATACAAAGACCAGGTCTATTTCAGAAACAGATGAATAGTGTCTCATATTCCACTTTTTGGGTTCTTTTTTGCTCTGAGTGCTCTATAGAATTCATGCACAGCATGAAAAACCAAACAAAAAGAAAAAACAAGTTGTCATGAATTATTGGTGTCATAACATAATGTAGATACAACTAGCATACATACATAAAATCACAGCATTTAAGGATAAAGTATTATGATGTCTTCAGGTTTATAGCTTTATATATAATTTTTCAGGTAATTTTTATTTGTATGTGACTACTATTAATTATGAATAAGTTATTTGAGATAATAAAATAGTAACCTACTTTCTTGGCTTTATACTATTATTTTACATGCTTTAAACTATATGTAAATAACAACAAAAGGTCAAATCTATGCCCTATATGTTCTAGTTTCCTTTGATATCTCAAACCTTGTGAGTTTTAATATTCAGAACGATAATTAAGACTTAGACTATAGCAGAATGACTATAAGGTTCTTTGACAGAGGAAACTTTTGTTTGAAATATTGGCACATTCTTAAATGCCCTCCATGTCCTGGTAAAAGAGTTTACTTTGTATGAGAATCTTTAGCTTTAGTCACTGGAATTTCTTAAACTAAATCGGCAATTAGATTAATGGAACAGTGTGTGTTTTTTTTCCCTAAATATGGTAGTGTGTACACCAAATACCCTATAAAATAAACAGATGAAGCAGGTGTGAGCCAGACTCAGAACTGGAAGACTGCCAACTCATGAGCATCACCAAGGTTTTATTATCTAACCAGAAACACATTTTGTTGATATTTAGACTTTCTCCCTCTAGATTAACTTCTGCCAACTGGATACAGTTCAGTGAACATAATGACCATAAATGTTCCAGACCCTGGTAAATAATTGGCATTATAATCTATTCTGTACCTAAGATTTTTCTCTGCTTGTATACAAAGATATTGATGTAATCATGCATCTACAAATATTCCTCAGGAGCTTTATACAGAACAATCTAGAAACGGATGTCTGTGCTTTCTTTCTGTTGGAACTCATTTTAGCAAAGAATTTAAATAATGATCACAGAAATAAAAGGTAATAATTAATTTGATTTTCCTGAAACAATGAGTCTAAACTAAGGAGTTTATAAATTTAAGACTATGACAAAGTCATGAATTATAAAATAGTTGATAATGTGGAAGATACCGGAATTATATCTGCAGAGGAAACCTCAAAAATTCTGTAAGATAATTTACATCTCTGAGTTGGTTGTGTTAAAAAATAAAAATAATAGGCTTTCATGGCTCTGTGTCTCATTATATATTCAATAATATATTCAAATATTCATAATTATAATTCTTTTCCTGGTCATAACAACACTTAAACTATCTTTTATATTCATGGACAAAGATTAGCTGGTTTACTCATAGTTCTGGAATATTTTGCAATTGTTTATTTTTTTTTCTTCTCTGTCATAGAGATAGATTTATACAGGCTTGTTTTTAAATAACCAGAAGCAAAAATGGTATAGATAAAATTTGGTTAAAAAATGACAATAAGCTTGGAAAATATTTTCTTCATTTATGGCACATGATGGATTGAGGTCTATGATCAATTTTTTTTTAAATGTAACTATAATGAGTTAAAATTATGTAAAACAAAATGCACCTACTGAAAGTATTAAGGTTCACTGAGTTTTGAAAAATGTATATGAATCCTCCTATAAACATTATCTAAGCTATCCGCTCCAAAAGTTCCTACATATTATTTTGAAGAAAATCTTCCCAAACACTTTTGGTGTAGGCAACTGCTGATCTGATTTCACTACTACAGATTAGATTTCACTCTTAGTTCATGAAAACAAAATCATACAGAATGCACTATTTTTTGCATATTTTGCACTTCTTAATGTTTTGTAATGCATTCATGTTATGAACATCCATAATTCTTCATTTACTTTGCTGAGAATTATTCCATTTTTTGATTTTCCACTTTTTTAATTTATTCACTTGTTGACAAACACATTTCTCCTCATTATTGTATTATAAATAATGCATAAGAACATTTATTTAGATGTATTTCAATGGATATGTGTTTGGATTTTCTTGGATCATTATTTAAGAGTTTAATTGTTGTGTCATATGGTAAGTATATTTTTAGCTAGAAAGAGACTGTCAAATATTTTTAAAGCAGTTATAAAATTGTATAGTCTCACTGGTAAACTGTGATAGGCTGTCCTGCACATCTTCATTAACATTTAGTATTATAAAGTATTTTACTTTTAGTGATTGTACAGTGCGTTAAACAGTGTCTCTTTGTCATTCTACTTTGAATTTCCCTGATGATTAATAATTTTCAGCATTTTTTTGTATGTTTACTTGACAATTATGCATTTTAATTGATTTTTATGTTCAAATAGTATGCCCATTTCTACTAGGTTGTTTATATTATTAGTATTGATTTGCAAAAGTTATGTCTATATTTTTTACATGTTTATCTATTCATCTATATTGATAGGATGCGTTTAACCAATCTATTGCTTGCATTCTCATTTTTAATAATATTTAATTTTAATTGTTATAAAATCCTGTTTATGAACTTGGTATAATATTATTGCTTTCTGTGTCATATGAAATATTGCCTACTTCAAAGTCATGAATAATTTACTTTGTATTTACCTCTGGAAATTTTGTAATTTTTTTATGTTTATTGATCTGTGATCCATTTTTAGATTTCTTCATGATTTGAGGAAAACTTAAAACTCTTTCATCTAAAAGCTTTGTTTGGTTTTGTTATCTGGATAATCCCAACTTTATAAAATCAATTGGAAAGTGTGTCTTTTTCTTTTCTGAAAGAATTTGTATATCATTAGAGGTATTTCCTTTTTAAATATTTGGTAAAATTTTTCAGTGATGACATCAGTGCCTAGAGTTTTTTATTATAGGAAATATGTAATAATTTGATTTATTAATTTCCATAAAAGTGTTTACATTTTCTACTTCTAATTTCAATGGTGGTACCTGTATGTGTCACAGAATTTGTCCATTTCCTCTAAGATTAGAATATATTTATATAAAATTTTTAGTTTTATAATCCTTTTGAGAATTTTAGTAAATATGATGATGTCTCCATTTTCCTTCTAAATGTTGTTAATTTAGGTTTCTTCTACTTTTTCAGAATTGGCATAAGTAGACTTTTGTCAATTACATCAATCTTTCATAAAAAGCCATTTTTGATTCCAATGACTTTTTTTTTTTGTCTATTCTCTATTACAGGTAAACATACAATGTGTCAGATGAACACATATTTTCCTTCTCAAACAGAAACGTAAGTGGTTCTGAAGAATCAAAGGATTTTCTGCTTCCAGGGACATAAATGTCAGTCTTTAAGAATTGCTCAGAAGGTAAAACAGGTGTGTCATCACTACCGTTGTGTATCTGAATGACTAAGAGTATGTCTTGTCATAAATCTCTATGTGTTGCTGTGTGTCTACGTGGATTATGGAACAATCCTCTATAGTGACCTCTTCAAACTTAATGGAGAAATGTCCTGTACAGATGTGTAAAACACTGTTGTTCATTACTTCTCCCATCTAATAGGCTTCATGGACCACACAGAGGTATGTGCTTGCATCTAGGAGGCTATATTAGTTAAGGTTCTCAAAAGAAAGAGAACTAATAAGATATATAGATACATATAGATAAAGAGATCAATTATGGGGAGTTGGCCCACAGGATTATAAAAACTACCAAGTTCAAAATTCTATAGAATTAGTATTCCAGTTCATGTTGAAAGGCCAGAAGCTACTATAGGTCCAGGAATAATTGATGTCCCAGAAAACTGACTTACAGGAAGAATTATTTCCTACTCGGGGGAATGTCAGTGCTTTGTTCTTTTCAGGCTTTCAACTGACTGGATGCGGCTCACCCACATTGAGGAGGAAAAATTACTTTCTCCAGTTTACAATTTAAATTTTAACTTCATCTAAAATCACCGTCAGAGAAATACTCGGAATAATTTTTGTTCCAAATATTTGAGTACCTCATGTCTCAGTAAAGTTTACACGTAAAATTCATCATCACAAAGACCAAAGGGAATATTCAAAAAGAAAATGCCATTCTTGATTAGAAATTACATACCATTCAACAATTGCAGACAATTAAGTACTCCCCTTGGCCACATGGTGACTGTAGTGATATTTAGCAATGAAATATGTAGCACTTCCTCTAGGAAAACTTCATGAACTTAACGGCCCAACCTCATATGTCTCTGTATCCCTCACAATGTGTATATTAATATCTGGTGAATGTTTAGTGAATAAGTCACAACTATTCTAAAGTGGTTGCACTCTGGCAATACAGCAGAGAGGTAAAAGTCTGGAATTTGGAGGAAGATCCAACCACGATTCCATAATGCCACCTAGCATGTTCCCTGTGATGTAGTGCACATTATAGAACTTCTCTGACTCATCTATGGTCTTCTTCACTATTACTTCTCTTGATAGTATTCCATAAGGGCTTTTGAAGGGCTTGTCTTGATGCGTGACACAGCTTAGGCCACTTGAAGATCACAAAAAGAATTTTCCGACTGATTTTCAGCATGCATTCATGCCTCTTGACAAACCATTTTCCAAAGGACAACTACAGTACTCTTTTGAAGACCCATGTCTGATCTCAACTCCTCCTCTGCTTCCCTATGATGGCTTTCATTACATTCAAATCACACATCTTGGCCTAGAGGAAAAATCCAGTGGTGTCTAATTTTGGCTTAACATCCCAGCTTGCTTCTTTCCTTTGTCCATCACGTTCTTTCCACTTTGGTCTTCTTCCTGTCTTGAGAAACCAAATCTTATTCTTCCAAAATCTTTTTAAGTAGCTGTTGTTTCTGATGGTCCTGTGATTCTCCCAATTCTGGGTCATCCACATCTTGCCTCAAATGCTATTAACTCAAAAAGGCTCCCCCTTATCACAACTCTACAGTACCATGTGTCGCTGACTGATGATTCTTAATCTGCTAATCTAATTCACTACTGTAACTCTCATTTATTAAATAGTTTCTGGTACAGAGAGGCAGTCAAATAAATAATTTTGAATGAAGGAATGAATTACTTCATATCATGTAAAACTCTACCCTATCCATAGTTTTTATGTACATAATTGAAAAGTTCAGTTGATTCAGTCTGCTAAATAAAAGTAAGCTTATTTTTTAAAAGTTTAAAATCCTCAGATTTTAAGAATAATTTGTAGAGCAATTGAGCTCCTTTAATCTTAAGAGAGAGCAACTACATGTTCTGATTTGCACTTTCAAATTATTGGTTTAACTACCCATGGCCATTTTGTTGAATTATGTTTTGTTTTCTATAGATTTTTTTCTTCATTATTCAGATTAATGGCTGAACAAATGTGTATCTCTTAATTTAGAATGCTTAGTTTAGGCCACTGTAATCAATCAACTGACATGCACAATTCTCTAAATGTTTCTTTCTTCTTACCTCAGTAGTTATTTAAATTTCCTGTTAAAAATCACTGGGGTAAAAAGCTAGCAAGTACCATGGCAATTTTAGGAGGTTACATGAATAACATTTTAATATTTTAAAAATGTAGAATAAAGACTATAGTTAACCAAAAAGTTGCTTTTTGTGGAGTAAAACTTGGAACTTTGAAATTGGAAATGGAAAATAGTTTTTAGCCATCATTCCTACTTTTTCTTGCCCTCAGGAGAAAAGGGCTCAGTCCTGTTTTAAATTAGTTCTGTGATATCATTTCCATTAGAAATTTCAAGTTTGACTTCTTCTAAGACTTTCTCTCAGTTCTACTGATTGTATTTTCCTAATCATGATGAGAAATAAAAATTTATTTCTATTAGCTCCTTTAATGCATGAGCTCAAGTCTTTAAGTGAGAATTTTTCCACATGAACCAAAAATACTCTATCTGGTCACCAGGTAGTGGAATGGTAACAAAGATTCATATAATAATTATTTATGATTGAACCAACTAGTAAAGCAAACCTACATTTCAGGTAAATTAAAAAATGGTAACTGTTGGACTGGTGTCTCAATTCTCAGTCTCTAGCTATGTAATTTTATATACATCAATTCCAAATTCAGGATGAAGTGGTTTAACAGAATGAACACTAACACATGTGAGAATTTACATACTATAAAATAATAAAATATTAAACTCATTTTAAACTAAATTATATAACAAAATTGTTTATTCTCTTCCTGCAGATAGTAGCCATATAATTCTTTTGAAAGCTTACATCCATTCAATATTTTTTCTTCCACTCTATAAAATATATTATTTCTCTCTATTTAGAGAGAAATTAAGTTTTATCATGGAATGTTTGAAAAGGCATAAAAAAGAAAATTAAAATACTCCGAACTTCACCCTGTAGACATAAGGGTAGTTTGTATTCTGATGTATTTTATGCCATTTCTATTCTGTGATTAATTCAGAACTTTGCTGCTTCTGAGCTGTTACTCCTCTTTGAAGTCCCAGAATGACTCCACCAAAAATGCTAGAGTAAAGCAGATTACATTCATTTTAAAAGGGGAGAGAAAGTAGAGCTTTCATATCACTTCTTTCATGCCATTCCATCATATTCTCCATTTATTTTTTTCCCTAAAGTTTTCTGGGGGATAGATACAGAAGAGTTCAAGGGCCGTAAATATTAATGATGCAACAGAATATTGGTAAGAACATCAATCGTTGTTCTTATACCTTAAAACTTTCTCTTGGACGCAGGTTTTTCTAAAATATATGTTGCAGAGGATGGTTTAATGGAAACATCAGTTTAGATTATATTTTTAATGTTGGCATGTGCTTGGTTAAAAATCTATTTTTCATTTTGTGATAGTGAAGTTTTTAGAGTTTTTCATTAGTATGTATATTAGTAAGTATTGTTAATCTATAGGAGAGAGATGTGTAATACACATCTTGGCAAATAATCAAATAATTAACACACTCTCTATCATCTCCTGTTTGCATATTTTGTAAGACTTGTGTTTCGTGAAACTTGCTTTGAGGAACTCTTACCTTCCAATTTCAGGCTGTAAGCTAAAGAGGCACATGATCTACTATTAAAGTATCGTAGGCAACAGATATTTAGTCACTGTTTAACACGGAACACAGGATATTCTGTCTGCTATATATATAGTCTTGTGAACTAACTGCTAAAATATTCTCACATGCTATACAGTTTGGTTATAATGTGTTCAATGCTTCATTAATCGGTATGTGCTAAACTATGCTACAGTAACAAAAGCTACAATAAAAATGATCAAAATCACAGTGATCTAACAAAATAAAAGTTAATTTCCCACTTATATCAAAATCCTACTTGAATGAAGCTGTGCTACTTGGCAGCTGTTATCCAAGGGATAACATAGGGTATGCCTACCTGGAATGTTCTAGCGTCTTATTCTATCCCCTTTATAAACGTATAAAAGTCCACCTATTTTGCCAACATCTAAAGCTATTACTAATTGAGAACTTCCTTCGTTTTGAATACTGATGTGAGACTTGGTTGTTTGCACTAAAATTATAAAAAAAAAAACTGGAATATTCATTTCTTAAGCCCTCCTTGATATTAACATATAAGAATTTGATTAGGTTCCAAATAGTAATTGGACTACCATACATGACTACAAAATTAAGAAATGAGAAATGCAAATAAAAGCACTCTGGATGGTGTTTGGTGCAACAAGATAGACTCCAACAGCAGTGATGTCGAGAATACTAGTTACAACATTCTGATTGAGGTCGCCAAGAGGTTCAACAGCAGTAATTAGACTCTTAGATAGGCGCAGCAAATTACCATATGGACAATGCTGAGAGTGAATCTAGGTTCGTTCCTTGTTTCTATGCCTCTTTTATAGCTCTTAAGGTGACTCAACACATTTTTAATGAATTCCTTTTATACTAAAATTGCTGAGATGATTTTTTATTTTGCTTTAACTAGACCCCATTATATGGCCTTGAAAAGAAATCAAACACTTTACATGACTTCTCATCTCAGATGTGAATAAGCAAACCTCAAAACATAAAGCCATCAGGTTAGTTAGCCTAAACTGTGTGTTGATGGGAATACTGGGTTAGTATATGGACGTTTAATGGCAAGGCACCCTCTTCTGGAAATATTATAAAACTCATGTATAAAAGGTTCCCTGACTTTAAGACCAAGCAAGGAAGTTGACAGTTTTGGTAAAATAAAAGGCTCCATCAAATGTCTTTTTTGACCTCTGTCTTTCTAGATTGATCAATCTGTATTTTAACAAAACCCGTGAAAGTTAAGAATGAATTTGTGAATTTTAGCTTATACTAGTGAATCAACCAAGCCTAAGACAATTGTGGAATATAGTATTCCCTTGTCTTATTTTTCCCATGTAGAAATATAGTATTGACCATATAATCAATACATTTAATTAGAAAATATGGTGTCAAAGTTTCTAGGAGTGAGAATGTATAAATCAGAGTTTATGTGCGAATGAAGCTAAATAATTATAAATTTACCTCAAGAAAAATATTGTACAAAGTAGTGCCCAAACTGCTTGGTCAATATATAACACTTTCATCTAACTAAAAGTGGTTTAAATGTAATTTTTTTGTATGTTGAACAGGAGAAACATGTTACTAATGAGATGTCATAAAAAATCCAAAAACAGAGAATAAGAAAATGTAGGCCAGGCACAGTGTTTCATTCCTGGACTATAGCAAGATGCTGTGTCCACAAAATCTTTAAAAAATTAGCTGATCATGGTGGCATATGCCTGCAGTTATACCCACACAAAAGACTAAGCCAGGAGGATGGGCTTGGACCTAGGAGTTTGAAATTGCACTGATATATGGTGGTACCACTGTGTTCTAGCTTGGCCAACAGAACTCATCAAGAAAGAGAGAGGGAGGGAAAAAGGAAGGAAGGAAATTTTTCTCATAGATAGTAAGAAAACTCCAAAACTAATGGCTTAAAATTAGATGAAACAAAAGTGTTTGGAGAAGGCTGTGCGCATACTTGTCATATAATTCACTTTAATAAGCTTCCAAAACCTGAACATGTCCCAGGTAATCATGTGTGGGAGCAATAAGAAAACAGAATGATTGCAATGTAACGTGTGTTCTGAATATTTTTCAAATATGTCAATAATTTAAAGTCAATCTATCAATTCACATATTTTAAATCATCTATTAATATGCATCACAAAGGTTAGCATTGATCTATGATATTCTGTTTAAAAATTTAGATTATGGCTGGGTGCAATGGCTCATGACTGTAATTCCAGCACTTGGGAGGCCAAGGTGGGTGGATTGCCTGAGCTCCTGGGTTCAAGACCAGACTGAGCCAGCGCAAGAGCTTGTCTCTAAAAATAAATGGGTGTTGTGGCAGGCACCTATAGTCCCAGGTACTCGGGAGGCTCAGGCAAGAGAATTGCTTAAGGCCAAAAGTTTGAAGTTGCTGTAAGCTATGATGCCACAGCACCCTACTATGGGTGACAAAGTGAAACTCTGTCTCGAAAAATAAAAAATAAAAAGAAATAAATTTAGATTATAAAATGCATATAAAGTACTATACCAGCTATAATAAACTGTCAGGAAAACAGATTATCTCTTGCATATATAAAAAATCATTAGACTAAATAAAAACTTTATTCACAATGTACAACTCAAAATTAATTTGGATTGTTCTCCACATATAAGTAACTAAATCCCATTATTACTTCCATCTTATTTAGTTAATTGATATTTTTCCAATTAACTACCCAGAGAGGGACCAGATTTGATTGCTGCTAGCATAGAAAATCTGAATCATCAAAACTTTGTTGCATTTTGATATAACAAAAATGTCACTTTGACATTTTTAATTCAAGTAATGTGTACATATCCAGGCACATATCATTTTATTGCATTTTACTTTGTTGCGTTTTATAGATAATGATTTTTTTTTTCCATAAAGTGAAGATTGTGTCAGCCTTGCAGCACACAAGTCTGATGGGGCTGTTTTACCACCAGCCTATGCTCACTTCATGTTTGCACATCACATTTTGGTGATTCTCACAATATTTCAAAGTTTGTCAATATTATTACATCTGTTATGGTGATCCATCATCTTTGAAGTTACTAAGGGTAACTATTTGAGGGTGCCACAAATTGCTTTCATGTAAGACAGCAGCTTTGATGGATAAATTTGTACATGTTGACTGTTCTACTGACTAGCCACCCCTCTGCCCTCTCTACTGCTCTCCCCCTCCCCCACAAACCTGCACTCGGGCCCTGTGAAACAACAATATTAAAATTAATATAATAATCCTACAGCAGCCTCAAAGTGTTCAAGGAAAGCAAAATTGCACATTTTCACTATTGGTGAAGGTGCCGTGAACATTGTTGGAATGACAACAAATAATTTAGAACATTTATATATTCACCTTATGCAAGAATTTTATATTTGGAAATGAAAATAGATTTTAATTAAAATATAACTATACTAATTATTATAAGTATAAAATGCATGTGCATAAATATTCACTGTTAAAAAATAACAAAAATATCCTTTGGTCATGATTACTAGAAATGAAAGCCATCAATTTATAAAAAGATAAAGTGTACATGTATTTGGATTTGACAGCACTGTATTTGTATACTGTATTTGGAATTGACAGCACTGTATTTGCATACTGTATTTGGAATAGACAGCACTGTATTTGCACACACTCACACATATACATATTAATCCAGGAAGAGAGAGCATATAACCAAGAGAACAATGCACAATTGTACCTCAAGTGTGGCAATGCAATGTAGGATACAATAAATAAACCCAGACTGTGATATTTTTGCATTTTAATAATGTCATTCAACTTTAAAAATTGAACATAAGGATGTTATATTCAAACTTAAACCAACTAGTGTTCTAAGAAGAAAAACACACATAAAATTATTTCAAATAGTATATTACAATGGAAAGCAAATATTTAGAAAAGTCATTCTGTTTAAACCCAGAAATGCAAAATAACTGATTTAGAACTCTATTGTACTAAATAATTGTGTGTTGTAATTATAAACTCAGCTAATCTGCCACCTACAGAAGTAAATCCAGGGGCTATTGCTAAAGATTACAAACACGGAGCAGTTTGATGCATGTGTGGACCAGCAGGTGCCACTCTTGTTAAAAGACTGTCTGAGTAATCTTTTATGAAGGGTAATTGTCCCCTGTGGTTGCAGGCAGAATTTCAACATCTGAAGGATTTAGCCCTGACCCTCTTTTCACCTCACCACCTACTTTACGCTAATGACAACAGGATCAGTAAATTAAAAGTGTCAGCAGCTCTGCCATCAGTTTCCAAAGCTGTTGGGTCTAACTATAATTTATGGTCAATGGTTATATAAGTAACATTGCCAAATCTCTGTAATTACTAGAGATGTAACCAGGCACAGAAAATAAATGTTGCTGTAAGGAAAAACCAAGCCTTGACATAACTACAATTAGGCTGATGATTCACGCTATTTGTTACTGTTAGAAAACATGTAGAGTAGCCAGAAAATTAAACTTCTGTTTTTGAAGTACAGATTTGTTTTTCTTTTATTAGACAATAGTTTGGTCAATTAAGACTTGACTGAGACTATTAATTTCCTACCCTTAATTACACAAAGCCCTCACAACTTATGTGGGCAAAAGTATCAATAAAATTATAACAACCTGAGAAATCTTGGGTTCAAATACCAGTTTTGCCAATTGTTAAGATAACTTCTACAGTACTGGATACTTTCAGATTCTCAAAGGACCTGATAAATCTCATTGTAAAAAACTTCAACTCCCCAGTGAAATTACTGATAGGGCCAAATGTGCCCCAGCCTACTCATTCAAATAAAATGCTAACATAAATTTGTATATTTAAAGATGTTCTAAAGATTATTTATGCTATTGCCCTACTTGATATAGCATTAATTGTTAGGTTTATACACTTGCTTAGTTTTTTAAAAATGATATGCAGCTACTACCTTAGCATTTTTAGCTTACTGCCTCACAAAATAACTCATTTTATTTTTGACCAGTTATATTTATCCTAATAACATTGACTTAAAATTTGCTTTCCAAATGCTACTTCAATCTGGCCTTAGACCTGGAACTCTGTAGATAGAGTTTCACATCAAAATACTTTTAGCATTTTACAAACAACAATCATCTTAGAGAAATAGGTTTCTAGTTTTTTTAATTTTCCCAATATTAATATTAAAAATTGCTTATTATTACCTACATTATATTACTATTGTGGATTTGATAGGAAATTGCTTATTAAAATATTTATCTCAGTGCCTTGCATATAGTAAATATGCCATAAACTTTCATTATTTTTGCCTTACCCATTATTTTATGTGATAGATCTCAAAGATATGGCTCATCATCACCCTATGTCTTAAAAAACTGTGATTAAACCTGATTGTATTGACTCAGATGTGGAACTATTATTCCTCATGTTCTAGTAATTAAGTTTACATATTTATTATTTTAGAAAACACATCATAACATTACATCAGGATGAGCATTCCTAAAAATGATCTATTTTGCTTTGAATTAGAAAAACAAAATGGCTTAAAGAATACCACTTTCATTAACTCATTTAATTAAAATTCCAAAGCAATACATTAGGTCATGATTCTGACTTTGAATGATTCACAAATGCAAATAACACTACCACAACAAATGTTATTATATAAAATAAGGTAGTTACAATGATATTATTAAGACCTAATATCTCTGTTTCTCTCTCTCTCTCTCTCTCTCTCTCTCACACACACACACACACACACGCAAATTCTGGTTCATTTATATGATATGACTTTTCATTTTATGATAATTGTCTATTCCATAATGGAACCAAACTAAAGTGTGTGTGTATGTGTGTGGGGGAGGGGAGAAAGAAATTATCTGTATTGTTTTATTCCTATTGAAATTTGCAAAGCCATTCTAATTAGTTATCCTTCTCCTTTATGAGAAACTAATCTTTTCCACTTTCTGGAAATTATTAGTAATAATTTGTCCCTAATATGTTAATTTTTAATTTCATATAAATTTCTTGTTCTATTTTCATAAATTATAATGTGGTTCAGTACCCACTTCATATTGGAAACTCACATCCTTTTGTTGTAAAAATGAAAATCTTAATAGAAAATGTGGGGTTTTGGTTATTGCCTTTCTTTGATTTTTATCTATCATATCAATGTTAGTCCTGCTGAAGTAGTTGTCTAATTGTCTTCTTTTTTATATTTCTGCATTATGGATAATTTTCTTTACCTAGAAAAATTCTTAACTTCATATTCTTACCCTTCCAGGAATGGACAGCAAAAATTCTACTTTAAAGGAGTTAATAGGTATGGCAGCAAGGAGTCGATTAAGAGCCCCGTGACCATGAAAGAAAAAGGCTCTTAATTATCTCTAGCTACAAATATGTGAGAACATCTCCATATCTCAGAACATTAGCTTCTAGTGACATAAATGAGTCTTCAGCAAGCTACCACACCAGTCCCCCACAGAGGCTCGCTACCTATTTATGATAAAGTATATGAAACACTGATGATTCTCATCAAAGTCAACACTAAGCTGCATTCATTTTTCTGTGATTTGAGTTTATCATCAAAAACAATATACTTCAGTGTATAAGATGATATCCATAAATGATGATGCAGGGAAGGCAAATCCATATTCAGATAAGTGATAACAAATTACAGGCATCTTTTTAACAGAAGGGATTTGTTGTAATCAACTTGGTTTCAATTCCAGATTGGTGACTTTTGGCATATAGAAATGGCACTCACTGATTTTTGCAAGTTGATTTTGCATCCTTCAACTTACTGAGTCTTTAAATTTCTTTATTTATAAGATCATAGCATCTTCAACAAAGACAATCGGATTTCTCATTTTCCAATTTGGATGCCCTTTCTTTTCTCTCCTATCTGATTACTTACCTAGAACTTTCTGTAGGATTTTGAAAATAACAGGAGTAAAAACTGGCATGCTGTCTTGTTCTAGATCTTGACGAAAGTCTTTCAGTTTGTCCCTATTCAGTATGATACTAGCTATATGTTTGTCATATGTGTGTTTTATTTTGTTGAGGTAAGTTACATCTATAATCAATTTTTGGAGAGATTTTATTAATAAAGTGGTGTTATCAAAAATAAAATATTTTTCAGCATCAGTTAAGAGGATCGTATCATTTTTATCCTTTGTCCTGTTAATATGATGTGTCACCTTGATTGATTTGCACGTGTTGAACCATTCTTGCATCTCTGAGATGAATCCTTCTTCATCATGTGAATAATCTTTTTAATGTGTTGTTGAATCCAGTTTGCTAGCATGTTGTTGAGCATTTTAATAGCTATGTTCATCAGAGATTTTGTTTTTGTGTCTTTGTCTAGTTTTTGTATCAGGGTGATTAAAAGCCTTGCAGGTTGAGTTTGGGAGTGTTTCCACCTCCTTGATTTTTGGAGCAGTTTCAGCTGTATTAGAATTAGTTCTTCAATGGACACTTGGTAGAATTCTGCAGTGAATTCTAGGTCCTAGGATTGTTTTTGATGACAGGAATTTTATTATTTCTTATTATTGGTTTATTCAGAGTTTGGCATCTATTCCTGGTTCCGTTGTGGTAGATTATATGTGTTCAGAATTTTATCCATTCCTTCTAAGTTTTCCAATTTATGGGCATAGAAGTACTCACAGTAGTCGGTAGTGATATTTTGCTTTACTACAGTATCAGTTGTAATGTCTCCTTTTCATATATGATTTTATTTATTTATGTGTTCTATGTTTTTTCACTTAGTCTGGCTAAAAGTGTATCAGTTATATTTTCTTAAAAGCTTGTTTGTGTTGTTAATCTTATGTAGGGTTTTTTTTTCGGTTTCCATTTTATTTATATCTGATAAAATATTTTTTGGTGAAAAAGGGTCATTTCACTTCTTCAAGTCCAATTTATAACACTTTTATTTCCATTTCTTGATATATTTCACTAGCTAAAAGGTTTAGTATGTTGTCAAATAAAAATGGGCTTGATTTTAGAAAGGAAAAATTTTGTTATTCCACATTAAATATGATGATGGTTTCAGGTTTTTCATAAAGTCCCTTTACTGGGTTAATCGAGACTGGCATTTTAGTATCTACTATGCACACTTTGAGCCAAATCATTTATCCTTACATATGCTTATCCTGAAAAATTTATAGAAACATTATATAAGAAAAATTTTATTATTAAAACATTTCTTGATGATAAAACTATTTAAGATACTAGTTACATATTTACTTTACCTGGATACAATTGCTGTACATCAAAAAAGATATTCTATGTTGTAGCTTGAGAGCTAATATTTAAAGGAACAGTAATTGTCACTCATTTCATAAACATTTTTATCCTAAATAATATTACCATGTTTTATTCTATCAACTGTCTTGGAAAAAAGAAGGCACTAAAGTTCACAGTTAAAGGTCTAATTAAGTTTTATTTAAAATGCACAATATATGAAAGCCATTCAGTAATGTATAATCCTTCCAAGAAATATTTCAGGCATTAATAAGTCATGCTACTGTAAGAAAGAAAAGTTGAAAGATAACTTTGAATGAAATAACCTTGGAGCAGAAGAAAAGTAGAACATTATCCTTGACATAAAGAGCAGTAGAAGAAAGCAGACCCCAGTGGTAGGGTTCAAATACTCCAGAATGTATATTTCAAAACCACCTCCACTCTCAAATTTATTATGAAAAGCAAAGCAGAAAAAAAAGAAAGGCATACAAATAGTCAAGCCATGGAAAAATATATCATGTATATTGATAAATCCTTCATAGAAATAGATTCCCACAAATTATAAGAATTATTATTCCAAGACAAGTAGTTAAGAACAAGTAATTATTACTTCATATCAATATATTTTGTTTATCAGGGCCAAAAATTGCTGTTTTATTTGCCTGTGTTTATATATGTTAATAAATTTAACTTAGACTATTAAGTTTGTTTGAATTACCTGGGCAGCCTATAGGAAATTTTATAAAGTCTTGCAGTCAGACCAAAAAATCACTGTTAGTATTCTTTTATGTGCTTTGCAACTACTCACAATAAAATTATATTATTTTTATATATAATTAAATAATAAGTTTTAAATAATTATATTATTTTAAATAGTATATCATTATACTTGTTACTTATAATCTAAAAATCCTTTTTTAATAGGAATGTTTCATATTATTAGCTTTTTTTATAGTTGGAGATTCATTGAGGGTATAAAATGTGTCACACACTGAGATCCCACCATGTTCCTCCTTCTCTCTTCTGTCTGACCACCATGTCCTTAATTGTCATCAAATCAAGACTAAACATGTAGGATTCATGCTTCTCCATTCTTGTGATGCTTTACTGAGAATAATGTGTTCCACTTCCATCCAGGTTAATATAAATGCTGTGAAATCTCCTTTTTTTTTAACAGCTGAATAGTATTCTATGGTATACACGTACCACAGCTTGTTAATCCATTCCTGGGATGGGGGGCATTTAGGCTGTTTCCACATTTTTGGTGATTGTAAATTGAGCTGCGGTAAACCATCTAGTGCAAGTGTCTTTACGATAAAAAGTTTTTTTTCCTTCTAGATAGATGCTCAATAATGGCATGGCAAGATCAAACAGGAAGTCTAGGTTGAGTTCTTCTCTATACTTCCTTCCAAAAAGGTTGCATTAATTTGCAGTCCCACCAGCAGTGTAAGTGTTCCTTTCTCTCCACATCTGTGCCAGCATCTGCAGTCTTTAGATTTTATAATGAGGGCCATTTTCACTGGGGTTAGATGATATCTCAGGGTGGTTTTGATTTGCATTTCTCTGATAATTAAGGATGATGAGAATTTTTTCATATGTTTGCTAGCCATTCATCTGTCTTCTTGAGAGAAGGTTCTGTTCATCTCTCTTCCCCATTGATATATGGGATTATTGGCTTTTTTCATGTGGATTAATTTAAGTTCCCTACAAACCATAGTTGTTCAGTTTTTGTCTGATTCAAAATATGCAAATATCCTTTCCCCAGTTGTAAGTTGTCTATTTGCTTTGGTTGTGGTCTCCTCAGCTGTACAAAAGTTTTTCAGTTTAATTAAGTCCTATTTGTTTGTTTTGGTTGGTTATTGCAGTCACCATGGCAGTCTTCTTTATAAAGTCTTTCTTTAGGCCGATATCTTCCAGTGTTTCCTATGCTTTCTTTGAGGATTTTTATCGTTTCATGCCTTAAATTTAAGTCCTTTATCCATCTCAAATCAATTTTTGTGGGTGGAGAGAGGTGCAAGTCCAGTTTCAGTTTTTTCATGTTGATATCTAGTTCTTCCAGCATCATTTATTACAGGTGTCCTCAAACTTTTTAAGCAGGAGACCAATTCACTGTCCCTCAAACCATTGGAGGGCAGGACTATAGTTTAAAAACTATATAAAAAAAAAAAAAAACTATGAACAAATTCCTATGCACACTGCACATATCTTATTTTGAAGTAAAAAACAAAATGGGAACAAATACAATTCACACCGCCACATGTGGCCCGCGGGCCATACTTTGAGGACCCTTGGATAGAGAGTTTTTCCTCCAGTGCATGTTCTTGTATATTCTGAGATTTTATATAGTTATACCATAATATAATTAACCCAGATTCAATAACTGTTTATATTTTGTCTTGTTTACTTTCTCTTCCTTGTCCCCTAACCCCCTCTTATTCTCCTTCCATCTCTGTTCTGTCTTCATTCTCCATCTCTGTTCTGTCTTCATTTTTGTCTCTCTCTCCATTGATATAAATAAATATTAAAATTTGGAGATACCATACCCCCTTACTCTTTCATACTTAAATGCTCATTACTACTTAGAAAGGATATTTTCTTCCCTGACACACTATGATGACTACAATGAGGAAATTTACCATCGATCTGATAGACACGGGAGAGGAATGACGTCAGGCAGTTATCTTTTTTTTGTTTGTTTGTTCAAATACGTCAGCAACTTCACCTTTCAGGATGTCTATTTGGATGTTTGATTAAATTGAAATATGTGGGAGGATTCATCATTCAACGATTTTTTTCAGGCAGCAGTTGTGTATACAAAGTGTTACATGAGGATCTAGATATAATACAATGATGAGCAAAAATGGACATGTTCTCTGACTTTATGGTACCTAAACTCTAGTAAAAACCACATCAACTAATAATTATACAAATTCTATATATTCCCAATTGTAACAAGTATCATGAAGAAAAATTTACATGTCATAACTGTATATGTACATACATAATTATGAGAAAACAATGTTTGCACTGAAATCTGGAAGAAAAAATAGGAGTTTCCTTTCTAAAGAGAGTGAGAAGTTCAGATCAACATATGGAAAGGGGCCAAGCAGAAAGTGCATTGAGATTTCTCAGAGGCCTTGGGACTGCTGTGTAGGGATGTGTCAAAAGTGTAATGAGGAGAGGCTTCAAGAGAAGATTCAGTTAGAAGCATGGCTTTTATTAGCCATGCAACTGACTTATTTATTTTAGAAAAATGGTAAATTATTAAAGCCTTTTAACTAAGCCTTTTAATTAAGATATCAATCACATTTACATTTTTATATATTAATATGGCTGTAATAATGATGATAAGCTATAGGAAAGCAAACATGGTTGTAAGTAGATAACTTCTTTTTCATTTTTTTTAATTTTTAATTTTTTTAAATATTTTAAATTTGTTTTCTAATATTGTAGAACTTCACTTAGGATAAAAGTAATTTTGTTAATACTGGAACAATGCATGGTTTTGTGATGTTTTTATGAACCAAATAATATATATTTTGATGACAGAATAAATAAAACCCTACGATTCAAGCTCTTCTAGAATCCATTTAGTAACATATTAGTGAACATCAATTATGTTTCAGAGCTGAATTGCAGTGGTGAATGAGATAACTGCTTTGTTTTCAAAGATCTTACAATCTAGAAAACTTGACAGACATAGTTTTAGAGGCTTTAGATCAGATTTTCTCTTAAACAATTTTACATAACTATAAATTAATAATTAATTCTGAAGCCATCTAGAAATGTAGATATTTTATAAATACTAATGAAAAACAAACCAGATGTATTAAATTTAATAGCCTAGTTGTTAGGGGGCCCATTCTCAGCAAAAGTCTACTCTAGAATACTTGCTAATATTTCTCATTTAGTTGAAGTGATAAAGCCTCCTTAAGCCCTATGGGACCGAAGCTACATAATACTCAGAAATTGCTATAATATGTGTAAAAATATATTTTCACTCTCACTATGAACTCTTCCAAATATTTAAATAAATAAGAATTCAGCAAGCAATCTAGACACATTATCTTCTCTCTCTTCTGTTTCATCAAGCCTGCTTTGTGTAGCTTGGGCACCTAGCCAGAAGCCTGGAAGATATCCATTAACGACTGCATTTATCCTCTTTATAACACCATAAATCAGACCTTAAAATGAGACGCATCATTGTTGTAATGCTCAGAGTTGCTGTTGAGGGCGAGCATACTCCATCACTTTGAGAGTATTGATTACAGGAAACAGAAAGCAACTTGAACTAACTTAAAATGTGAATTTATTGGAATGATTTTGAATCTCACAGTGGCTAGAACTAGTCATAGCAGCAACAATGTGAGTTCCAGAGGGAACAGAGCAGGAAGACAACATTTGTCTATTAAGAGGCACAGCTTCATAAACATGGCCCTGCTGGCAAAAAGAACAATAGTCACCATGCCAACACCAGATATACCCTTCAAGCAGAACTGGCTAAAGCTTCTAAGTGCCTACTGTGTGAGCCTGATAGCTCCTTGACAGGCTGCTTGTACGATTACCTAGAATGTCAATTCCTAGGTACAGTTAGCTAAAGTCTGGGCTTTGGCTTGTGACTTTACACAAATTCTAGAAATTAATTAGAAGATACGTAAGTTCAATGGAACAGCACTCATTAAGCAAATCAAGAAAGACTGTCTGTGGGATGGTGCCCATAGCTCAGTGAGTAGGGTGCTGGCAGGTTCGAACCGGCCCAGAACTGCTAAGCAACAATGACAACTGCAATCAAAAAATAGCCAGGCATTGTGGCAGGAACTTGTAGACCCAGCTACTTGGGAGGCTGAGGCAAGAGAATCATTTACGCCCAAGAGTTTGAGATTGCTGTGAGCTGTGACTCCACAGCATTCTACTCAAAGTGACAGCTCTAGACTGTCTCAAAAAAAAAAGACTGTCTGTGGCTTGGGGTTGCATTAGACGCTTAGAGAAAAATACCACCATCTGGTAGTATCAGCTCTGATTTAGACAACTTGGAGTTCAAATCCAGCCCCATTTCTTCTTAATTGTATTGTCTTGAGCAAATCACTTAACTGTTAATGTTGCGTCATGAGGATAAAATACAAAATGTGATCTAAGATTTTTACTTCAGAACTGGGAAATTCTAATTGTTCAATAAAATATTTTTTATTTCTTTACCAACCCTTCCATAGTTATTTTCAACTTCATTCTTTTACAGATCTGAGTACTATGACTGAAAATTCACTTAGGGGATTAAATTTTGAATCACAGGGAAAATAAAGAATAAAGTGGTGGCAATAGATTTGAAAATAGAAAAGCAGAATTATACCTTTGTAAGAAAAGTATCTAAAATGGAAACTTGATGGAAATTATCAATTCACTGATAGAGAAGTGACCAAAATACAGACATTTATTTCAAAATATTAGTTTCTAATTATCCGGAATGCAAGGAATTTTCTACCAGAACATGTGATGGAGAAACATAATTTGAGAGGCAATCGGAATGTTTGTTAGAAACTTAGGGCATTTTCATTTATGAATCCCTTTTCTTATGGTGCATATGGATGCAATGAAAGTGAGGATGTCATCTATTATATTGGTCAAAAATGTGCACTCTGCAATAAGTCTTCCAGGCCAAAGCTACGCTTTAGCTATCTTGCTGTTTATTATTAGGCAAGGTCATAACATTTCTAAGCTAATTATTTTCTATAAAATCAGACTCAAATAATATTAGTGCATATGCACTATTATCTGGTATCTCCTCTCACACAAATTCTTTTGTCAAAACCCGCTGGGATAGTCTTAGGAGGTGGATTCTGCTGGGAAGTGCTTAGTCTCTCAGGAGCTGGTCCATTTTATCCTGTAAGGACAAAGCACGGCTCATCTCTGAGAAAAGGGGCCCTCAGTGCATATCAGATTGGCCAAAATCTTGATCTTGGAGTTCTCAACCATTAGAATTATGAGAAATAAATTTCTGATGTTTAAAAGCTACCCAGTCTACAGTATTTTTTTTTTAATGTTCATAGCAGCTTTATTTTTTAGTAGTCAAATGCCTATCACCAGGTGAGTGGATAAAGAAACATTGGCATATCTAACAATGGAACGCTAATCAGCCATAAAAAAGTAATACATGAACTATTGTTATACATTACAATATGGATGAATCTCAAAATAATCATGCTGAGTGATAGAAGCCAGACATGAGTATGATTCCATTTCTGTAAAATGATTCAACTTACATAAAATTCTAGGAAATGGGAACAAATAAATAGTAACAGAAACTCTATCAGTGGTTGCCTGGGGACGGTGGGGATGGACAGGGTGAGAAAGGGGCCGAGGGAAACCTTTGGGGGTGATGGACATGGTCTCTAGTTTGATGATGGTTTCATAGGAGTATGACATGTCAAAATGTATCGAACTGCACACTTTAAACATGTGCAATTTATCATCAGTTTTACCTCAATTAAACTGATAAAAAAATCCAAGACACATAGACTCATAATATTCCTTCCCTTATGCACTGAGTTGCCAGAAGAACAAGAGGGTTTGAGAGTTATGGTTGGTATCCTGGGAAGGATAAATATAGTGTTTCTCTGGAGAAGTTGAAAAAGCAGGGTCACTTATGGAGGGCTTCCAGGGTAGAATGGAACCACTTTCAAGGGCTTTCAATGTCAACTACATTGGAAAACCTTAAAAGCTTCCAACTTCACATGCATGTCAGAATTTTGTCCCCCCAAAACATACGCGGAGTAACTACATAGAACTGGAGGCACAAATGAATATTACATTAAACTGAAGGTTTACCTGGATAGAAGATGTGAATTCCCTGAAGGTGTGTGTAAATTTTCTATGTATAAACCAGGCATAACAGTGCAGAGATTCCATAGTTTCCTTCAGATTCTCAAAGGGATTTGCAATTCCCTGTCCCCATAGTTTTAAACATTAATAGTGATTATTAGTGTTGAAGGCTAGTGACAAGAATACTAAATTATATCTACTTTAAGCCACTTGTTGAAATGTCTTTGATATAAAGTGATTTGAAATTAGTAATGATTGTGCATTGTTAGTTTGATAACAATGTTTCCATGGAAGAAAGCAAATGGAGTAAAAAATTAATCTTAACCTACATAGATACATGCTTTCAAGAAAGTCATGGAGATTATCTGTTGAAAACATTAGGATTGTTTGTAAGAAGCCTGTGTGTGAATTCTACCTGCACTTCATATGAGATACATGGTGTTAGATCTTTCAGTTTTCAAAGAAGAAACTCCTTTTATTTAATTATTTATTTTCATAGCCAGAAGGCAGAGAAGATAAGGATGACTTTATCAGACCCTCTGCATACTACCCCTAGGGAAGAATAAAACATGGGACACATTTTTGGACCTGTTTCTTGCGAAAACATCATTCTTTACTTGCCATGGAAATGTTAAGAGAGAAAATTCACTGCAGGTACAGTGCTGTTCAAATCCAAGGTCACCACAGCGAGGAGTGAGGATGATGAAGGGTCTCCCTCACTCAGCTAAAGGAGCTGAACTGTATTTCTTTAAAGAACAAAGTGTATATATTTGAGACAGAGTCTCACTCTGTTGCCTAGCCTAGTGTGCTATGGAATTAGCCTAGCTCACAGCAACCTCAAACTCCGGGGTTTAAGCAATCCTTCTGCCTCAGCTTCCAGAGGAGCTAGGACTACAAGCATCTCAACGCCTGGCTAATTTTTCCATTTTTAATAGAGACAGGATCTTGCTATTTCTCAGGATGGTCTTGGACTCCTGAACTAAAGGGATGCTCCCATTTCAGCCTTCCAGAGTACTAGGGTTACAGGTGTGAGCCCACCGTACCTCACCAGGAACACAATATGTCCACAGTATTCTGTTATAGCTTCCCGAACAGACTACAACAATATCTCCCAGGTTCTTTTTAACAGTTAAATAATGAGATATTCTGGAGAAGTGAAATGAACAAAAATAAAGTAATAGATATAGGAACAGAAAAGCACACCTCAAGTATATATAACTACCTTATAAACTTTCCCTTTTCCTTCAATAACAGAGTCCAACGGTCCTCAATCTTAGATGCTTGTAGGACTCATCTGCGGACCTTTAAAAAAATTAAATATTGTTCTCAGTTTTCTAAGTCATAAATTCTGGGCATAAACGTATGAATGTGCATTTTTGTTAAGATACATCCAACTTGGAAAATATAATCAATATTTAAATTCACTCAATTAATTAAGTAGCATGTTTATATAAGGGATAGAAGTGTTGGATTTTCTAACTTAAACTTTACTTTTCTCTAAAAAGCTATTTTATTTATTTTTATTTTATATTTTATTTATTTATTTTAAGCAACAGAGTCTCACTTTGTTCTCCTCGGTAGAGTGCCATGGTGTCACAGCTCACAGCAACCCCCAGCTCTTGGGCTTAGTCTATTCTCCTGCCTTAGCCTCCCAAGTAGTTGGGACGACACTATAGACACCTGCCACAACGCCTGGCTATTTTTTTGTTGTTGTTGTTGCAGTTTGGCCAGAGCCGGGTTTGAACCTGCCACCATCAGTATGTGGGGCTGACGCTCTACTCACTGAGCTACCATCACCACCCATAAAAAGCTACTGTAAAAACAACTTACTGATACTACTCTTTATATCAGTGAAGTATCTGAAATATTGGCAAGTGCAGCTTATACAATAAAATTGATTATTTTTCTAGGTGATTCAAGATACTTTCAGCTATTATTTTGAATGTTCAAATTCTGAAAATGAGAGCTGATCATATTTGAAATAGTACATGCATTTGAGACTCAGCCCCCTTGAGCCATCTCCTCATTACTAAGCCGTGTAATCTTAGACCACCAATTCCTTTATTTTCTTCAATATATATTTCCTCATTTTAAAAAGAATAATTAACATAATAATTAGGAGTCAAATTAACTAATAGAGGGACTAAAAGAAAATAGACAAACTAACATTTAATAATAGTTTTATGATGCATAATACTATTCTCTTTACTTTTTGAAGATGATGTCAGAATAAAAATATTTTCTGATCAAGCTATACAATAAAATTAATTTTATTGGATGAAATCTCTTTAATGCCTCAGCTTATCATGTATCATTTTTTCCCAAATTAATGTATTGAAATAAATTCCAAATATTTGTAGATTTTTTATTATGACATTTTTTTTTGGCTAAATAAGAAGGAATCTTTTTAAGTATTCTCAATTAAACAAACTGAAGTTCAAGAAGAATTTTAAGTATAGCTTGCTTCATCTGGGTTAGATTTGGCTTTACATCACTTTGGCTCAATGTGGTCTTTTTTTTTTTTTGATACATACATTGCTTTGCTTTTACTACACATATCTATATAGATAATATATTTAACCCTAAATTTGGCATGTTTGTTCAGTCTTCAAAAATTTTATTGGCCAATCTGGTTATAGACCTCATCAGTTTCTTTTGTGATGAAAGAAGAGGAGAAATTTTTTGCTCACTTGATAAAAAACAAAGTAGGAAAAGGGCAGTGAGTGTAAATTAGTAACCTGATTTCTCAGATCTATTAGTTACAAACTTAGGAATCAATCCAGTCTGGGTTTCCCCTTCAATACACCACCTTGCTCAAATGGTGGTGGTGGTAGCTGCAGAGAGGGCAGTGATGAGGATCTTAGTTAATTATAGAAATTTTTGCTTGCGTCATTTATTCCGAAATGCTTCCTTGGATAAAATAAATTCTATATTCTAGTGAGAAAGAAAATTGGACAAAGGTTTCTTTATTCTATAAAAATATTTTAGCACTACATTAAAACTAAACACATAGAGGACAATTTGTTGACTATGGAAGAATATCTTAAAAAAATGTCCTGAGGGTGTTTTTCAAAATATAAATGCAAAGATGGTTACAGATTTTATTTTTACTTTTTATTTCATTTAGAAGCAACCATTTTTTTTACCTTTTTTTCTTAGCAATAGTGGTCCTCTAAATCACGGAAATTGCTGTTTCACTCATTTAAAGCCATGAGAGTACTTGATTCTTTTCTACTCCAAAAGAAAAATAGAAATTGCCTCTTGATTTTGACAGGGTGGTACTGAACTGTTATGAGACTTTTACATAGGGTCACGTATAAGTCAGAGAAAAGATACGTACCAAAAATAGCTCTTGAACTAAAGATGACAAATGAGATATACACGATTTTATTCTGTGAGTTTTTCTTAGTCTTTCTGGTCTTTTAGTATTACTTTCCTTATATAATGTGTTTTCAATAAATGTCATAGAGAAATACAAATGGAAAAAAAGTTTATTTTTTAAAATAAATTTAATGATACCACCTGAAGAACCAGTGTCAATGAACTCTACTCACCCATTCTCTTATATGATTTAGATCAGATGCTTTCATTTAAGCCCATGGTTTTATAATGTAACAAATAGTATCTGCAAAATAAGCTCCCAGTGTAAGGCATGGAAAAAATGATATTGCATGTCCCACTAATTACTAATTATTTTCCAATTGCATTAATAAAATTAAAGAACTTTGAGCATGTAGACTTACCAAACATTGCCTCTTCTGTGGATGAACAAAAGTCTGAATGTGCAGCAACAAACTATCAGTCTCAGCTGGTACTGAACACAGACAACTCCAGAAGTGACTAATGATAGCCGCAAGAAGTAGTAATAGTAACACTTCTGCAAGGATCACAAGTATTCATGCTCATAAAATAACACTATTTATAGTGAAAATTACGCATTTTTTTAAGTTTACATACAAAATAGCACATCCATCCCAAATCAACTCACCTTTTACTTATATCTGCCATCTGTCTGTTTGATTTGTTCATTAAATGAAAGAAAGATGTTGGAGAATTGTGAAACCAATCATTGTTACCGTATTTTGCATGTCTAATGCACACATTGTTGTCCACATTTTTGACAGAAAAAATAAGGATGCACATTATAAATGATAGTACTAATTCCCTATGTATATAAATGTTTTAAATTATTTTATTTATGCTCATGAGTTAAAAGTATAACTCTAGAAAGCCGTATCAATACCCATAGGCAGAATAATACCCTGGAACACAGTAATTGGTTTTGTTGAATTTAACGAGGTACTTGCAAAGAAAGTATTTTTGGCCAACAAAGAGTAAAGTATTTCTCTTCCTACATTTTAGGCAGATGCTACCAATCTAGCTGATCTTTTTAGAACAATTATTGGAAAAATCCCTTGGAAAGGTCATAACGGTTTTTATACATTGCAAGCTTTGAGATAACAGTTATTAAATTTTCTAAAGAACATGGTAACAAAGCTGTCAAGAAACACTGTGAACCTTCTCCCACAGAGAGTGCTATCAGATCTCAAAGGCAGCAGGAAGAAAAGCTTCTTCAGATGCCAAGGCAGAAGAAGGCGATGTGAAGGAAACCTTCAAAGTGGCAGCAGGTGAACACCTGGATTCAGGAGCAGCATCAAACTGGGATTTCTGTTTCTACAAAGATGCTACAAGAAGAGAGTAACAGAATTTCAAAAGAAAGAAAACATTAATATTTTCTTAGAGACACCTAAGTGGGGTGTCTTGGAGACACCCCTAAATGGGGTTTAACTTTATGAAGAGAGAAAATTTGAGCATGAGCACATGAACAAAACTTGCCTCAAAGCTTCCCAGCAACTTATGAGAATCAAGTTTTGAAATTTCATTCTATGTTATCAGTCTTTGAAACACAATTTTGAACTGTCCTAAATCACCAGTATGGATAAGGTCCCATTCACATTTGATGTGCCATTCAATAGAATTGGAGAGGTTAAAGGAACATGGATTGTGGCTGTTCAAACTAGCAGACATTAGAAACCACATTTCACTGTTGTAGCCTGTTGTGCTGATGGGTCAAAGCAACTACCTACAATCATTTTTAAAAGAAAAATGTCCGTAAAAGAAAAGAAGTTACTGTCCACATGCATGAAATAGGAGGGATGAATGAAGAAAACATGAAAATCTGCTTTAACAAAGTATGGTCATGAAGTCCTAGAGGATTACTTAAAAAAAAAATCTTTGCTTGGTTTTGATCATTTCAAAACCATGTTACACAAAGTGCAAAAGCAATCACAGTGGAATTGAAAACCAACTCACTGTGATACCTGGTGGGCTAACAAGCCAACTGCAGCCTCTTGACATCTCAGGAAACTAGCCCTTAACAGCCCTAACGGAGAAAGAGTGGACATCCTAAATTCAGTCAGCTGGTAATAATTTAACTCCTACAGGCGGAATCAAGAAAGCACCAATCACCCAGGTTTGTGGTTGGATCCTAAGATCTAGAAAGAAGTTGTTGTGAAATCGTTTAAAAACTGCCACATTGGCAATGCTGTGAATGGAACCCAGAATAATGAAATTTACCAGGATGAAGAAAGCAACTCTTCAGAAGACCCTGGTCATGAAGAAATTGAAGATGATACTTCTGATATTGACAGTGACAAAGAACTCTTGGCCTTCTGTGACGCATAGATACGGTAAATTTGTTACTGTTACATAAAATTTCTTGTACTTGGGATCTGTTCTTGTAATTATTTGTGATATAAAATTTCTTGTGCAATAATGTTATGAAACAAACCCTAACATTCCTTTGCAATACAAAAAACAGTACCTACATATAAAATAAAAAATTCAAATTAAAAAAGTTACAATGAAAGATCTTTCTCTCCTGAAAGTGTGGGCCAAAAATTTGGGTACGCATTATGCATGGGAGCACAGTATACACTGCAAAATTCAATAATTTACTTTCATGTCTATTTTCTCTAATATTTACATTTAATAGGCTCTCAACCCATTATTAGAAGGCTAATTTTTACTCACTTTTATTTTTAGGATATTTGATTTTTCTGGTGGACTGGCACAGCTGAGTAACAGTTCAGTTGTTATAATCGTGTCTCAGTTAAATTCTCTGTCTTTGACTTTTCTTCTACTTTCCTTCAGCGTAGGCTTTTCCTGTATTGGTATTAACTGTTGAAACTAAGTACTCTCACCTTACAGCTAGCTCCTCTTGCATTATACCGCTTTAACATATGTGTTAACATTTCATATTGCTCTGGCCATTGAAATATCAAAGGTATCCCACTGATGTTAACCAGTTTATCCTTTAAACATCAACTAATATAACAGTTAATATTACAGATGATGCCCAAAACAAATAATAATCTTGTCAGTGCTTTCTGTACAATGCATGGAAGAAGAGTAGATATAGCATCTGCATAAACCACCTTGTAATCAGTAACACAATGGATTCATCTCTACATTTTTACTATGATAAAAGTACATAATGTTTTGCTCTTACATATCATGGTTAGTGTTACTAGGGGCTGGATTTTGAATCCAAAGTCATACAGATCTGCACCTGACTTCTACTTTTGATATTTACTAGTTACTTTACTATGGTTGTGTTATTAAATTTACATGAGTTGGATATCTCAGCTATAGAATCTTTCCCCAATATCTTCTGTGAAGATAAAATGAGATAATTATATACTGATTTTTTTCACACTTCTATTTGCCTCTTAATTCCTCAATACATTTTAACATTACCATTGTCACTAATAATCTCATCATTACCAATCAAGAAGATCAGTGATAACATCATATTGGTTTTAAAGTTATTAAAGATGAGAACCTTTTACCTATAGAGGAAAATATGAGAAAGGTAAATCAATGTAAAACATATTGGATAATGTTTTTTTTTGTTTTTAATTTGAGTACAACATAGTAGAGAAAAAGTTTGGAAAGATAGAACAATTGGGACTAAAGCTGGAAAAAAATGCTACAGCAAGAATAAAATAAACCTACAAAAGTTCTACAAGTATTGGAATGATATGGTTAGATTTATACTTCATGAACATTAGTCCAGCAGTGATATACAATGTTGATTCACAAAGAGGGGAATGATGATAGCATCTCTCTGCCACAGTGTTATTACTAATATAGAGAAATGTCAACGTATGATAATAATGACAAATGGACCAGCTTTTAATTACTGTGTTGTTGTTTTTAAATTCTACAAATAGTAATCTCCAGAAATAGCAAAACTTGGCCAATAACTCCTTCTGTCCTTTGTAATTCTATAGAATGAAGAATTGATTGAAGATTGGATCCAATTAAAATTTTATTCCTATAGACACAGAAAACAGACAAGGAATATGAAATTATTTTAAAAAAGCAATTTCAAGTTTAGACTGGTCTAAAAATAGATGATGAGTTTCTTCTAGGCTTCAGAAATATGCAGGACAAAGGGAAACAGAAAATATGACTGGCCATAGTGCAGGAAATATCATTGAGAAAGTAATCAGAACACACTTCTCCACCACACACTTTTTTTTTTTGAGACAGAGCCTCAAGCTGTCACCTGGATTTAGTGTCACAGCTCACAGCAACCTCCAATTCCTGGGCTCAAGCGAGTCTCTTGCCTCTGCCTCCCAAGTAGCTGGGACTACAGAGGCCTGCCACAACGTCCAGCCATTTTTTGGTTGCAGCCATCATTATTGTTTGGTGGGCCTGGGCTGGATTCGAACCCGCCAGCTCAGGTGTTATGTGGCTGGCGCCTTAGCCCGTTGAGCCACAGGCGCCGAGCCTTTTATGTGATTTTTAAAAGCCCATAGAGTTTTAATTTTCCTTTTCTTACTTAATAGAATTCTTTCCTGTATGCACAGTATATATATATATATTTTTTTTTTTTTCACTGTTCATGAGTGCTTTGAGAGTTTCTTCATTACGTGTGTACCCCATGGTTTATTGAATAATTTCTATACTAAGGTTATTTCTCCTTTTAAGTTAATATAAAAGGACAGCGAATGTCTTGACTCTCTTTTGGGGTTATTTTCTTGGCTAAGCCTTCTGGAGTGAGATTAGTAGTGCAAAGGATATAAATATTTTTAATGTCCTTGTTACTATTGCCAAATTGCTTTCTTAAAAGGTCAGACCACTGTTTACATTCACCAGGCTGGCTTAGAAGGTCAGTTTTACTAACACTGTATTTTGTCACTTAAATATTTTGGCTAATGTAAAATATCTTTTCATTGTGTTCCTTCATTTCTACAAAGTGGACCACTCTTCCTTATACTTGCTAAACAGCTGCATTTTTTCTTTTGCAAGAGAAGTCTCAGAAGCACATCCATGGCCTTCAGCCTCTGCTTCTGTCTCAGAGGTGGGGAAATCATTGGTTTTCTTCTTTCTCTCTCCCATCCATTTATTTGCCAAATATTTACTGAGCCTTTTCAGTTTGTCAGATACCATGCTCTGGGGATACAGTGGGGAAGAAAAAGTTGCAATCCCTGCTATCAAGGAGTTTACAGAGTAAAGAAAAGCCTACACATTCTGATTATCTGCCTGCCAAAGGGTTCCCATCACATTTGGAAGTAGGAGACTGTTTTGGTAAAGAATCTGAATGTTCATGAGGAGCTGAGTTTGGAAAAACTTGCTGGAGGAACTTTTGATTACCCTGGCCTCAAAGATGAACCTGGAGAGGGAAGGAAGCTTAGCACACAAAAAAGAAGGGGACAAGCACAGCTACCATTTAGGGAGACTGAAATGATGCAATCTCATAAAATCTCCTTTATTTTTTCTTTTCTTGTTCCTATCTTTTTTTTTTTTTTTTTTTTTATGGGTGAGGCCTTTCCCTCTGTTGCCTGGGCTAGAGTGCAATGATGGTGTCACATTTTGCCTCAGCTTCCTAAATTGCAAGGATTACAGCCTGAGCCACCATGCTTGACCTATTTTTGTTGTTGTTGCTGTTTTTAAGGGGCAAGGTCTTGCTCTGTTGCTCATGCTGTAGTGCAGTGGCATGATTTTAGCTCACTGTAACCTCAAGCTGTTCTCCTACATCAGCCTCCCAAGTGCTGGGATTTCAGGTGTGAGGCACTGCACCTAGCCTATTCATTCTATTTTTGTTGCACATTTGAGTTGTCTCCATGTTAAGACACTTGTGAAAACACTGCTATGAACAGTATTGTACATATCTTTTCATGCTTACATGTAGATGTTTCTTTAGGGAATGGAACAACTAGATCATAGGATATGCACATTTTCTACTTTACTATGTATTACAAATTACCTGCAAAGAGTTAGCATCAATAACACTCATACCAGCAGTGTATATTAGATCTTCTTGCATGAAATCCTTGCCAACATTTACTAATGTCAAATTACTGCCAATTTGCATATATATCTTGTATATTTAATGAAATTTCTGCAATTACCAAAGAGATTAATCAATCACCTTTTTCTTGAATTTATTGGACACTTGCATTTTCTCTTTTATGAAATACCTGTGGAAGTCTTTGCTAATTGTTTCCATTCATGCGCCTTTTTCTTATTAATGCATAGGCATTCTTTAGATGATCTTGATATGAGCCCTTTGTTAGCTTTATACATTACACACACCATCTCCCAATTTATGGCTTTTTATTTTACTCTTTTTATGGTGCCTTCTAATAACTAGAAGTTGTAATTTTAATAAAAATCAGTTCTTTCCTTTATGATCAGCAGTCTCTAACTCTATTTTTTTTTTTTTTTTTGGTGACAGAGTCTCAAGCTGTCACACTGGGTAGAGTGCCATGGCATCATAGCTCACAGCAACCTCCACCTTGGCCTCAAGCGATCCTCTTGCTTCAATTTTTCTTTTTTTGGCCGGGACTGGGTTTGAACCCACCACTACTGGCATATAGGGCCAGCGCCCTACTCCTTTGAGCCACAGGCGCCGCCCTACAATTTTTCTGTTTTTAATAGAGATGGAGGTCTTGCATTTACTCAGGCTGGTCTTGAACTTGTGAGCTCAAGCAAGCCACACACCTTGTCCTCCCAGAGTGCTAGGATTACAGGTGTGAGCCACTGTACCCAGCCTCTATCTCTATTTTTAAGAAAGTTAATCTATAATAGGCCAGGAGCAGTGGTTCATGCCTGTAACTCTTGCAATCTGGGAGGCTGAGATGGGTGAATTGCTTGAGCTCAGGAGTTTCAGACTAGCCTAAGTAAGAGTGAATCCCTGTCTCTACTGAAAATAGAAAAATTAGCTGGGCATTGCATTCCTGTAGCCCTAGCTACTTAGGAGGCTGAGACAAAAGCCTGGTGTGAGCCCAGGAGTTTGAGCTATGATGATGCCACTCAATGCTACCCAGGGGACTGAGTTTGACTCTATCTCAAGACAAGAAAAAAAAAGTTATTCTACAATATTTTCTAAATGTTTGATAATTTTGTCTCTTATATTTAGACAGGTTTGGTGCCTGTAGCTCAGTAGTTAGGACAAGCTCAGTAGTTAGGGCTGGCCACATATACTGAGGCAGGCAGGTTCGAACTCAGCCCAAGCCTGCTAGACAACAATGACAACTGCATCACCAACAACAAAAATAGCCGGGTGTTGTGGTGGGCACCTGTAGTCCCAGCTACTTGGAAGACTGAGGCAAGAGAATCGCTTAAGTCCAGGAATTTGAGGTTGCCATGAGCTGTGAAGCTATAGCACTCTACCGAAGGTGACTACATGAGATTTTGTCTCAAAAAAAAATAAAAAATTTAGATCTTCCAGCTACCTTGGTTGATTTTTGTGACTAGTGTAAAATGGAGGTGCCGTTTCATTTTTTTCTGCATAGACAAGATGACCTATTCCTGAGCACTGTTCCTTGACAGGTCCCACTGATCGGTAAGTCACCCCTGCTAAGTCTGAAATACACATATGTTATGAGAATCTGTGTTTAGACTCTCTACTCTGTTCTGCCCCTGTGTCTATTTCTGTGCTGTCTTTACTCTGTCTCTCTTAGGAAAGCTTTATGAGCCTGACAACAGCCCTCTTACATGTTATTGTTCTTACTTCTTTTAGACAAAAGGCTAAGATGGTAACAGGTTTACATTACCTTGAGCCTACAGTGGTTCACAGGAGGAAAATCCCACTTTGTGAACAATACCTTCAATGACAGGCATTCATTAAGCACAGAAGGCACAATGTTTAGGGTCTATGACACTTTCAAAGGCTCATGAAAATGGTTCATGTTAAAATCAGAAAGAAAGAACTTTCGGTCAAAGAAAATGTTCATATATATATATCTATAATTTTTTTTTTTGAGACAGGGTCTTATTTTATTTATTTATTTATTTAGAGACAGAGTCTCATTCTATTTTTTTTTATTTTTTGAGACAGTCTCACTCTATTGCCCTGGATAGAATGCCCTGGCAACATAGGCTCACAAGCATCCTCAAACTCTGGACTCAAGTGATCTTTTTTGCCTCAGCCTTCCAAGTAACTGGGACTACAGGCACCACCTTTATACTTATCTACTTCTTTCTTTCTTTTCAGCAGAGATAGAGTCTCACTCTTGTTCAGTTTGAACTTGAATTCCTAAGCTAAAGCAATCTACCAGCTCAGTCTCCCAGAGGGTTAGGATTAGAGGTGTGAGTCACTATGTCTGATAGGGTCTTACTCTATTGCCCAGACAAGAGTACAGTGGCATCATAATAGCTTGCTGAAAATTCATAGCTTGCTGTAACCTCAAACTCTAGGCTTGTACAATCCTCCTACCTCTGCCTCCCAAGTAGGTGGAACTACACGTGCATGTTGACACACCTGGAAAAATCTTTTTCTATATTTTTGCAAAGATAGAATCTCACTCTTGCATAGGTTGATGTCAAACAGTGAGCCACTGTGTCTGGCCTATCTAGTATTAATATATTCATCTTCATACCAAACAAAGTCACAAAAAGTAATTTTAAATATTTTTCTTAAATTTCTTTTTTTAGACAGAGCCTCAAACTGTCACCCTGGATAGAGTGCTGTGGCATCACAGCTCACAGCAACCTCCAATTCATGGGCTTAAGCGAGTCTCTTGCCTCCGCCTCCCAAGTAGCTGGGACCACAGGAGCCCGCCACAACGCCCAGCCATATTTTTCTATGGAGGAAAGGCCCACATAGGCAAAGGTACCTAGAGCCAATGGAAGTCATAAAGGGGCCCTGAATGAGAGTCTTCTTAAAAGTTATACTATTAGTTACAGGGGTGGAGCTAGGTAGTACATCTAAGTCCTTCCCTACAAGCTAGGGGATAAGAATGTGTCTTCCTAATGCTGGACAAGCATAACATCATCACTTTCTTTCTTTTTTTTTTTTTTTGAGACAGAGCCTCAAGCTGTCGCCCAGGGTAGAGTGTCATGGCATTACAGCTCACAGCAACCTCCAATTCCTGGGCTCAAGCGAGTCTCCTGCCTCTGCCTCCCAAGTAGCTGGGACTATAGGCGCCCGCCACAA